>JAMLFT010010634.1:0-11677 GCA_026544285.1 Pachyrhizus erosus
ACATTAAGCATGAATCAATAGAAATTCAACACAATGGAATGAATGAGAAAGGGTCAACCCAAATTAATTAACTAAGCAAAAATTAATTTGGGATTTACTTATGCGAATTAAACAAACGCATACCTTACTCATTCTAATTCCAACAACCATGACTCATTCCATTAAGAATAAAGAATAAAACTAAAAAAAAATAAGTAATTTTTAATAAACTTCCAGTTAAATCACACAAAAAGTGTTGGTAATAAATTATTTGAGAAAGTTTGACTAAAGTTTCGCTTTCTCGTAAAACTAATTTTTTTTAAAATTACTTAAAATAATACTAAAATAACTATTGTTAAAATAATATTTTATCTAAATAAAGACAAAAAAATTATTTAAATTTTTTAATGTTAAGATAACCATGTTAAAAAAAATAATTTATTATAAAATTAAAAAGTTTGTATAGATTATTTGTTTTCTTAAAATAAAGAAAATCAAATTTTTATTGATAGAATTTAATCAATTTTATTTAATTATAAATCTGTGATATAAGAAAAAATCATCAACATCAATAAAACATTAAAATGAAATTTTTAATAATTATGTAAAATGACTATTTTTCTAGATGTATATAAAATAAATAAATAAATATTTTTGTTTTGATTTAATATTTATCACATCATGAATGAGATGAAAGATAACATGCTTTAAGGTGTATTATAATATTTTTAAATTTTTAAAAAATATTATTATCTATTTTATTTTATTTATTTTAAATATAAGTTTGATATAAATGTGTGTTTTTCTTAATATATTTTACCTTCTTGTAAGCAATAAATACACAACTTTAAAGTTATGTTATGATTTTTTTTTATTAGGGTTTTTGCTTTACATTTTTATGTTTTCTCTTTTTTACATTATATTCTTATTTCTTTTCTATGCTTATGTGGTCTATTGATAACGCCTGTTTGAAATTTGTCATCTTAAGATTTTCTAATAATAAAAGCTTTTTTTTATTTAAATAAAATGATGTTAAATTTTCTTAAAATATTTTATTAATTTAAATAAAAAATAATTTTATACTTTTAAAATATTAAATATATTTAATTTTTATTGAGCATTTCTTTATAAAAATAATATTAAATTATCACATTACTCATCTAGAGATTCAATTATTATCTATCAAAATATATGAAGTTATTTAAAAATCCTTAAATAGTTGAAGTTAAGAGACATTAATTTAAACTTACATTTTATTTTAGTTTTTTTTTATTTTTTTATTTTTTTAAAAACAACAACTTAAAACTAAAATACTTCTTTCAAAGTAACAATTAAAAATAAATGAAACTAATGTATATAAAATAAATTATATAACCATCTAAAAAAAGTTATGCTAGTTTGAATTATGAAGCCACACAAACTCAATAGCAACTTTAAAGTATAGCATATCATACTGAATATTTTTAAATTACAAACTGGTTCACTTATTTTTATTATTACTATCATTTTAATTTCAACAAATGCTACGTGAATATATTGTTTTATAATTATATAAATTAAAATAACTTTATTATATTTTTAATGAATAAATTAATATAAAAATATAAATAAATATTTGGTGTGCTTTAAATTTGAAGATAACAATATCATTATAACAACAATATTTTAAAAACAACCAAACATGTTAAAAATTTTAAAAAATAATAATTTAAAGATAATAGCACACTCATAATAACAATAATTAATATAATTAAATTAAAATTTATAAATAATTGTAATTTTTATAAGTCATATAATGTACTTTAAATTTATAGATAATAACATATTCATAATGATACTAATTTAAATTTAAAAATTTGTAAAACGTTAAAAAATAAATTCTATCCCCACAAATTGCGTGTGAATATCACTATAGAACAAGAAAACAAATACAGTATTAAAAAAGTTTATTGAGAGGACATAAAAGTTTAATTCCTTACTCTAATTTATAATATAGTAGTTTTTTTTATTTATAAATGAGTGGGAGTATAGAAGAAACAAATAAGGAATTAAATATAATATAGTATATATTACACTTATAACTCAAAGATTAAGGCAAAAAGGTGAGGAGTTTTTTTTTTTACAAGAGTCCATTCAAAGGAACCAAAATGATATATATTGATTAGAAAATCAACACTTTAAACTGTCTCTATAACTATTTACAAAACCTGTTATATATGTATGTATATAGTCATTTTATATGATATTTGCATTAGGTCACAAGAATGTGAAATTTCATGTGATTCTTGTTTAATAGGCTTTTAATAAATTACATGATTTTTTACTCAACTATTTGGATTCTTCAATGAAAAAAAAAATGAACAAAAGAATAAGATAACATATAAATACAAAAAGAGTTATTTTAGTTGCAAAAAACCAAAAAGAAGAATCGGAAGGGTGCCCAGCACCAAAGGCAAAATCATATTTTAAAGAAAAAGATGCCCAACGCCATCAGTAGCGTTGAGACAAAACTAAATTTTGAAGAAGCTTAATGCCACTGTCCGATGTTAAAGCATAACAAGATTTCAAAGAAAGGGTGCCTAATACCATTGCCCAATGGAGGTTAGCGTCCAACAATGGATACACTTTGGTTAGTGCCCAGCGTAGTAAAACTAGTGTTTTGAAGCTCCAACCATACTGAACGATTCAACTGGTTCAATCGAAAACTAAGTCTGCTGGTCTGGTTAGTTTAAAGAATCATAATGCACTCAAACTGACTTTACCTTACTTTTAGATGCATTACTCATATAACTGTTATACACTATAACAGAAGTCTTTACAGTACTTGAAAATATAAGAATGTTTGGATACATACCAACACAACATTGGGACTCCTACGTACCACCTCAGGTTTTTAATCTAAGCAATCTCTAAACTCTAATTAAGGATCATAATCAGTGCACTCGTAACATTTTATTTTTTTAAATAACACCCATGATTTATGGAGTTTTTTTTTTTTTTTTTCAAATACCATATAAAACTCGTTATTAACATCATGGATAACCTACACCTAAGAATAAGAGGCTTCAGCAACAAGAACACATTCATCCACAAAAAATGTAAAAACTTCACAACAGACTATTGCCAAAGTAAATAGGCTTCCATCTTCTATCTATAACAACATCTTTGATCTTATTTTCAAGACAATCTGTACATAAGAAAAAAAATATAAAAGGAGATGTGATCCCTCTGATGAATCCTGCGAAAGGAAGGAAAATTCAAAGTAGGCCTCCCATTCCAGTTATTGCTTACAGAAGATGAACAAACGTAAGCATTAATAATATCTACCAAATGTAGAGATAATTCCATGATAATAGTATTATCATAATCTTTTCTTTGCGAACTTTATTAAAACATACTCGTTAATTTAAAATAAAAAAAAGTGATACAATAAAAACAAAAAAAGCAATTCAAACTAGTTTACAACTACTAAATTTATATAACAAATCTTCAAATAATAATACATGATTTAGAAAATAAAGTAATATAATGTTTTCATAAATACTTAGATAAATATGGGTAGTATAGTAATTACACAAATAAAATTATATATTTTTTCATAAAAATTCAATTTAAATATGAATTTAATTGAATCTTAAAGTTGAAATTGAAAATTCATTTAATTTAATAAAAAACTTATTTTTCTCAATTTTTTTATTTGAATTTTCTATTTGCATAAAATAAGAATCTTCTAGGAAAATTTTATTTTAAGCACTTATAGAAGAAAATATTAAAAAAAATGATCATTAATTAACATAAACTTATGCACCTCAATTTTTTTAAAACAAATTAGATAAAAAAAATTTATAAAAATTAATATAAAATAATAAAATAATTTTAACTTATAAAAAATTTAAGTCATCTTATTTTCTTTTTTTTATAAATATTTATAGAAAAATTTATCTAAATAAAAAGAATCTATTGACACACAAGGACTTACTAACCATACTAAAGATGGGTAAAAATTTGCTTGCCATAACCTAAAGGTAAGTACATTTTTTTATTCTAAACACAACAAGATAAAGAAACATTACCCCGGAATATTACAAACTAAGGAACATATTTATTGTGACACTTCTTGTGTTAAGTTGTTGTAAACTCATTCTAAATTCTTAAATAGTGTTGGGTTAGAAATAAAAATATAAGAAAGAAGAAAAGTGAGAAAACATTTTTATAAACTTGTATTGTTTGATTCAATTTTTAAAAAGAATGGAAAGAAGTAAAATCTCTCCTCATTCAAATTTTACTCTCCTCCAAGAAGATTTAAAATATTTTAAGTATAATGACTAAAATATTCCTATTTATATTTTAAATTTTAAAATTATAAAGATACAAGAATAAATTAACTTTTAAAATTTTTCTTCTCTTTTTATAAACCAAACAAGAAATGAACTATTTTTTTTTTTTCCTCTCTCAATCAAATAAAATGTTTAATTAAAATCTATCTCTTTCCTTTTCCTCGCCTCCCTTTACCTCCATTAAAATTTCTTTCCTCCCTTTCTTTTAACCGAAGGATTTCTTAGTGTTCTAAAATATTGAGTGACTACGTGAATTCAAAATCAAAATTTTTTTCAAACTAATGCAAAAACACAAGTCCCACGAAAAAATTAGGGGGAAATAATATTTTTAGGGCACGCAATATGCATAGAAGTTAGACAATGATTTTTCATTCCTTGAAGTCATCTTTGTCATCAGGGGGAATTGGTTTGTTTCTCCAAAACACAGCAAGAGCACTCCCACCGAGCTGCATGAAAACAGATAAAAATATTCTTTGATGGAGATTTCTAAATCCTTTGACAAAAAATAAACCAAAACAAAAACGTAAGTCTTAAGAGTAGGATAAATATCCTATCTTACCGCCATGCAGACAACACTAACAGCAGAAGGAACCGCTACAAGGGGGTTTTTAAAGTGCTTCTGAGCAAGAAAAAATCCAAGTGCAGAGCTCTGCAGATAAATAAATAAGATTAGATAAAATGATCAAGCATAAAGCATAACCTGGAGGAGTTCCTTGATTTTGATAAGAGAGATCTATGAAGCACAGTACAAGTTTAAAAATAGAAATGTATGTATCACTGACACTGATATCATTTCTTGTTCTTTTCCTGAGCACTATACTCAAGATCTGGAAAATTCATTAGTGTGCTACACTGTCTATTTTCTGCAATTTGATAACAGACAAACACAAAGAAACACTAGTTATCACGTCTGAGAACCTAGTTACTGAGGAGTCTTAAAGCCGGTTAAGAACTCAAGAAACTTTAGTGAGCTCTCCTATGTGTGACTGAATGTGACCAAGGGAGATCACACCTATTTGTTGAGTGTGCCCTCTAGAAACCATTATGTGAGGCCTAAGGATCAAAGGCACACCTATCCTCAATCAGACAGTCCCACTAGCAGGCTGTGTTTCAGGGTTCTCTTGGTATGAGAGCCCAAATACCTTCTACATAATCAGTCAGATTGTATCAATAACAGAATCCTTTCGCAACTTATTTATATACGATATGAATGAATATATTTCTGCATGCTAAGATTCCAATTCCAGATGAATTGATACATGATCTACAAAAGCAACATGCATCTGGAAAAATGGAATGCTTCATACATTTTTCAGATGTGAGAAATGTACTCAACCCAGATAAACAATTTAAGAGAACAATGAGGTATTGAGGTATGATGAACAAGTATACCTGCATCCCACACTCTATCGATATACTGCGTGAAGTGGATTCGCCAAATGATATTCTTGAAACCCAATAACCGACAGCAAATGAAGCAGCATGTAGGAAAACAACCGGCAATACTAATTGTGCTCCTTGAGCCTTTAATACATCTGAAACTAGCCCAATCTGAAAATTAATACACGTTAGATTTCCATGCAAAGCAAGAACAACCAATGGTAATTTACAAAGTACACTACTAGCTATCAGAGAACACTGTTGGAGAACGTCATCTTCCAGAACTTAGTCAACTTACTGGGCTTGCACAGAGGAGAGTGGTCAAAATGACTCCTATCAAAGGAGTAACAGTGATTATCTTAGAAGTGAACTTGGGAAAAAACTCATTTGCCAAGACTGCCAGATAAAGCAAAGAAATTAAAAATCATCCTAATCTTTACAAGTGAAATCATGAACCAAGTGAAGACATGTTATAAACCAACCAACTCACATATAACTTGAAAGATTCATCTCTTACCTCCCACAATTGTCGGGACTAAAACAACCTGAAAGGTACTAAGTGCCAGGCCCTGCAAAAGAGAAAGAATAACAGCTTCACTCCACGAGTGAAAATAATAAATACAAGAGGACTTGTTCAATAGAAATGATGTGAAAATCCCAGAAGAGACAGAAAAATACTGAGAAAGTAATGAAGAAAGGCAAGGTATCCTATTAAAAATCCAATATCTATATGCACTTTTTCACATGATTAGGAGAAAGTACGACTAGTACTGTCAAGTGTCAACTATGCTTTAATTTCATAACAGCTAGCGAACAGGAAGCTGGTATTATCACATTTAAAGAGAAACTTTTTAGACATTCCTTTCATGCCCAAAAATAGGCAAGCAACAACTTACAACAGCATCAACTGGAACGAGTTGACCAGCAAGAAGCTTTGTAAGGAGTGGAGTCATTACAATAGCTCCAATAGTTGAACACCTGTAGAACGAATAACATCTTTAAATATCTCTGAAACCTAATTTCTGAAAATGACAGTTCTCTTGATCAACAGCATTAATAGACACCCGATAACTTTGCTGCTGCTAAAAAATAAAATGATAAAAGCCAAAATAATTTCTTCTAGGGATAACATGACACGATTTCAACCATGTCAAGCATTTAGTACTTGCATGTTCTTGTATCATTCAGCTCTACTTGGATAAAGAGGATATTTACATTGAATCATTTTGCATTCAGAGATGCCAGTGTGCTTGTTCTTCATGTTTCAAAATGTATTCTAACCTTGAATTGCCAATATTGAACAACGTCACAAGGCTCTAATTAGAGCAACGTGTTTATCCAAATTCTTCCATTTCTACTTTCAAGTGATAAGAATCACACCTTTTGAAAGTAATTTCTACAATGACTAGAAACTCAATTTTTAGCATACAGGCAATGACGGATATGAAATTAGTATTACTGACTTTAATGAATTAATCAATTCTAGATTATTTATAAGATATCAATCTTTAACCAAACATAAACTGATTTTTTAACTCAAAAGTCAAAAATGACAAACATTACAGATTGGAAGCAAGACAGGAGCCAGAACAATGTCTTTTACATGTGTAAGTAGCAAACAAAAATATAGATTACAGAAATCACCAATATTTTTAAAAGCAACAGTACCTATGAGCAAAAATATAAAACTTCAAGTAGTACATAAAATACAAAGACGAACAAACAAGGGAATGCATATTATACATACATTGTCATAAGAACAGAGAGTGCAACATTTCCCTTGGCTATGAATGTTGCAACATTTGATGCCTGACCTCCAGGACAACATGAGACCAAAATAAGACCAGTTGCAAGAGGAGCTGAAAGTTTTAGAGTCTGGGAATCAGAGATTGATGTTAGAGGATTATGCATTATATACATTCTTATGATGCATAATACACAGCTAGTATAGATAAATTATCAATCTTACAAACTTTAGGATCTAATTGCAAAAGCACACATTCTTTAGAGAGATAAACAAGAACAAGACTAGTAAATAGAAGTGACAGAGAACAAAAATAGGCATTGAGCTACAGTCTCCTTAACCAGTAATCAAAAACGCCATTGCAGATCCCAAAATTGGCCTAAATAAATAGCTATACTAAGTCCTGCACCTATATTCGTGGAAACTACAAATGTGATCACCATGATTATCATTGATCTTATACCTTAATAAGGATAATAAGTTGAAAGGGAACTCTTATAATAACATAATAAAATTCTTAATTATATGGTTATAAGCCCAAAATTATCTGCCACTCTTAGCTAGGTTCTATGTCATTATCCTTCAAAGAAATTAAATCTGGGTTTCATACCAGAATAAAAATTGACATCAAGAAGTAACATGCTTAGTTTACATTAGGCTCCATGGCACCTGTATATTTATCTAAAGATTCAAATTTTTTTCTTAGGTTTGGAAATTTAATCATGTCATAAAAGATAACTCTGCCACTCCATTAGAATTGGCAGGAATAACCTTGTTGTAGAATAGAATAACTTGAAAATACAGCACAGACTTCACCTCAGCTTACTATCGGAGACAACAGAATTAAGGGACAAACAATCAACAAGTGGCCAATATCATCATCTTCATTTTAACAGAAAGATATCTTTAATTTTCTGATTAAACAGGTACTAATCAAAAGATATTATAAAATGTGGAATTCATTATAAATAAACTGAGGTACAAAATACTTAATTAATCATTACCATTGACATAATATTTTTGAGTCTTGACAACAATCTTAGGAGGCAATATTAAAAATAAGAGAACATGACACATTTCAAGAACTGATCTGAATGAAGCAAAGAGACAGTCAAGTATGGAAGTGCTCAGGTAATAACAAAAAATACCATTACAATGGCAAACCCTAGCATGGGTTTAATTAAATATTGTGCAAGAAACCCTACACCCACCTGCAAAAACAAAATCAATAATATTTTAAAAGGAGAAACAAACAAATCAAATTTTCTTTAAATATCAGCTATAGTCCCTTACAGTCCACGGATTTCGCAGACACCGTCTGAAATCGTCAAATGTTAATGTCAAGCCCATAGAGAGCATGAGGAAACCCAAGCCAAGAGTAAAAAGATCTGTTGCCAACCAAGTTACCTGGAATAGAGTCATAACTTCACAGCAGTTAATCAACATATTTCCTATCAACCATGTACATAGCTGAAAAAATCAGAGTAATTACAGCAGTTGGCTTGTAAATGCCGACAATGGCTCCCAAGATAACCTGCCCATGTAAGTCAGCAAATTCTCAAACCACAGACCAAGTAAGAAATTAGTAAATTTTGAGATACTACATTGAAAAAGAAATGGACTCACCCACACAGGAAAAAGAGTTGTTAACGTTTCAATCACTTTCTCATACTGGCTCAGCTCACCAGTACTTTCCGGAATATCTCCAGAAATGTCTGTTGTAGCCTTGCACAATATTTCAGAGTTCCTAAACATAGTAACAAACAAATCATTATCACTTTATATAAAAAATGTCAACATCAATGTTCAAGCACCAGATAATGGATAAAAAGATGTACCAACACCAGATGCTGTGAATATGTTTTTAATCATTAGCAAATTGTCATTCCAGCATTCATCACTAAAAGCAACATTTGGAAATGTGAAAGGGGGCTTGAGCTCTTTTTTTTCAATACAAGCATATACCATTTCTTCTTCATAGAAATTGTAGCTTCATCACTCACTGAAAATATTTCTATAGATTTGTTTTCTTAAAAAAATCAGGATATCAAGATTTACCAACCTTTTATCACATTAAGCTCTTGTACAATCCTCTATAAAACAATTTGTTCTGAGGTCTAGTAACTTAGCGCTGTCATGCAAGGTAAATAACTTGCAACAGGAATTAAGACTCTCAAACAATCAAAGTTAGTCATTTCTTTTTACCATAAGGAATTGAATATACCTTCATTTTCATTATAAGAAGTATTGCATGTCTTCAATTGCTTGGATATCATTGTCTGCTGAAAAGCAGGATATCAATAAAAGCATTACTACAATGTTTTTTTATTTGACGACTGGTTACAGTTGCCACTCACTGTGATGTTTAGCCTTTTCCAGTCTTCCTTTTTTCCCCCCTCCCTCATTCCTAATATAAAATAGAAGAATCAAGAACCTTTTGCCAAATGCACATTTCTTCACTTGTAAATAAACCCAATCAATAACTCCATGCATATGCAAAAACAGTATAGGCCTTCATACAATAACTTAACAATTTGCCACCTTTCCTGAGCTCATGATTGCAAAACTTCATCCACACAATAATGGCTAACAGAAACTCCCCCAACCCAAATACTCTCAGATAAGATAGAAGCTGTAAAGTTTCACGCTTTTGCAAATTATTTTGAGATAAGCCAAACAGATTCTTAATTCGAGCACATAGGGGGCCTACATATCTGGCTTCTCTGGAAATAATTTGAATTTCATTATAGCCCGCAAATAATGTAGAAGTGTCAGTATTGATTTCATTCCCTCAAATCCATCCTCAGAAGCCAACTAGAAAAAAATTAGTCATTCCTTTCGGGACATAGTCATACCATGACACCTCCATCTCCATGATTCACACTACAGTCAACAGCTTTGGCACTAGTCCTATGGCTTGTACATCATTCTTCAATCAAGTAAACGCCATAAGCATATATATTAACTTTCCAAACAGAGGTTGGTTTCAAAGATTACCTTCTTCTAGACCCTTGAAGGCGCAAGGGAAGTTCTAAAACAGCAACAACCGGACCGCGCAACTCGCTTCGAATTGCACAGCTTCTTCCACTCTCGGGCAGATAAAAGCGACCTCTCACTTCTATAAAGACAGACAAGAATACGAAAGTTATCAACAAGGGAAGGAAAGAAACAAGAGAAGCCATGTTCCAAAGAAGCATGAATCAAGCATACCCAGATGGGAAATGTGCAGCTTCTTCCAAGTGGGGGTACGAAAGCTTGGCTTAAGTAGTGCATCATACGGCCCTGCTACTCTATGGTCTCTGGGAATGATAGTGGACAAGAAAGGCATGGTTTGGATGCAACAGGGTAAGGATCTGTGTGTGTTGGAGGTTTTAGTTGAAAAGGGTGTGGATTCTGTTATGTCTACTTTTGATATTCAAAGGCAGAAAGCTTGGGAATTTACTACCGCTCCACTCTCCATGAGAGTGACAATTTTGGGTGATGTGGATGTTCGAGGATGTCGTGGTGACCAATGGATATCATATCACAAACACCCCTTCCCTCATCCCTATCTATCTTTTTTTCAAACTTTTAGTAAAAGCCAATTTTTGCGACTTTGGCTATGTCTTAGTTTAGTTTAGTTTAGTTTAGTTTAGTTTGATGGATGACTAGCTTCCTCCGGACCAGGGAACGCGAGAAACCCATGTCTTTTGTTGCCCTCTCTCCAATAACGTGGGTGCCCGTGTCTTTTGGGTGTATCAAATCAAGGTTGTAAACCTGAGTCACAGAGAAGTGAAAAAGGCAAAGAAAAAATATCAAATGTGTGAGGCGTTGTTGATATGACCTTGAATTGAATGTTGTAAATTGCCAAAAGTTTTCAACACAGCGAGATCGCTATTTGGATCTCTTATTTAAGTTTTAGGGTTTGATTTCAGGTTTAGACATGGAGTGATAATTAGAGATATTACTTTATTAAAAAATAGACTGAATTAGTGAAAACGAATTTAGTTAGGTGTCTAATAAGAAGGATGAAATACATGCAAGTTAAAAAAAATGTAAATACTAAAAATGTAATTTCTCATTCACTTTAGTACAAAATTTAAACGGTGATATGATTTAAATAGTAATATTAACATATTTTTAGATATTAAAGTAACAATAAATATTTTCTTTATTTTTATAACATTCAAATTAAAAAGTCATATTTTTTATAAGATTAAGTTCATAGTATTTTCTATATTAATTATTTTTAAATTAA
>JAMLFT010010635.1:0-11677 GCA_026544285.1 Pachyrhizus erosus
TAAAATATAATTTATATATTTTAAAATATTTATTTATTACAAATTTTAATTATAATATAATTTATATATTTAAAAAAATTATTTATCATAAATTTTAATTATATAAAATAAACATTTATTATTTTTTATACACATTCTAAAATACTAGTTTAAGAATAATTTTCTACCCATACTTGTCTTAAGAAAAAATTATGGACAAACTAAAAAAACACACAATAATCAAACATGGACAAAGATTGTGGCTGCTACTAAATGAACGTGGGATTCTACAAACAACACATACACGAGAAGAAGACAATGAGGAAAAAGAAAGAAATACACAAAAAAAATATTCTGAATGTTTCCACTTATTACCTTACTAAATAAATAATGCATTTATTGGTTTTCAAGTTTTTGAACTATTGAACTATTTATTTTCTATAAAATAAATTATTTCATAAAATATTGAAAGTTTTGTAACAAAAATAATAAAAAGATATAATATTATTTTCTTTTTCTTGAAATTTCTAAATACGCAAGGAGAGTAAGAGACTATTTACTTTTACTATAATAAAGAAATTTTAAAAAAAAAATTAAATAAGTTGGTGTAAGGATTAATGATTATGCACTCGGATATCGTGAATATGATTTATTTAATAGAGAATTTTGTGTTTGATTTTTATTATATGTAAAAACTTTTTGGATCAATGGCAATTATAGTATTATAAGTAAGATTAGTTTCTAATTTAATAGATTAAGAAATACCTATAAAATTACAAAAAAAAAATCTTTAATATTAAAATTTTGGTTTAAATATCAATTTAGTCTATTGAAAATAGAATTTTTTTATCATTTTGGTCTTTCAAAAAATGGTTTTGGTCTTTTAATTTTTTTAGTCCCTATTGCTAAATAATAATATTAAATAATATTATAATAATAATTTTAACAATATAGTAATTTATCACGTTTTTTAAATTTTTTTTTTTAAATAAATCAAGAAAAGAACCTACTTTTTAATTTTTTTATATACAATAAAATAAAGTTCAAATCTTTGTATAATTTGTCTAATTATTCTTTGTATTATCATATTTTAGTGGATTTTTCTTCATTTATAATAATTTTTCATTTACTTTGGTTTTAATTTTAATTTATAAGATTTTCCATTAAAAAAAGAAGTCCTTTTGTAACGTTACAAAGGATCTTATTTTAAAAAAAAATTATGTTGTCTAGTATCTTTATCAAGACTAACTAGTAAAAGAGTAACAGTCAAAAGCAAACTTAGAAATCAATTGTGCTCCACTAAAAAAATCTCAATATCGTATTCGTTTTGTGGAAGGAAAATTATGTATAAATATTTTTAGTAAAATATATTTTTAAATTTATATGTGTTAAAAATAATTAATAATATCAAATTAGTTAATGAAAAATTTAAAAATATAATTTAATAAAAAAAAGATATAAGATTGTATTATCAAACTTTTTGATGATGTAACAAATATCAATATTATTGTTATGTTATTATTTAATAAATAATAAAAATTAAAATCAAACAGTTATTTAACAATATATATTAAAATAAAAAATTAGAAGATTAAAATCAAAATTAGTTTTCCAAAGACCAAAATAAAAAGTTTATTTTTTAAAAATTAAATTCATATTTAAGTTAAAAAAAAATTATTTTATAGTCAACAAAATTCAGTTCATCACATGATAATAAGAACCATTTTTTCTATCTTTTCCCTCAACAAATAATGGAGTGATAGTTATAGGTATTAGTAACATTATTAACTTAATTAACAAATCCATTTTTCAAATAGAGATGGCTAAATTAAAGATTATATTTGTTTACAAAGCAAAAAATGTTTAATATCGTAATGATGAGGATTTTACTAATCTAAACACTTGCGTTTGATTTGCAAGAAAAAGACAACACTAAAAAGGTTATATGGTTAAGAAATGCTGTTTTGACAAGTAATTTTTTATTTATAAAAATAAAAAATAAATATTAAAAATTTATGTACTTTATTCAACTAGCCGAATTAGGTCCTCTTAATTTTTTATAAGTGAATTAATATGAGAAAGGTGTGAATCTAGACACATAGTGAAAATAAGAATTGGGGCAAAACATTATTTTATAGCTTGTTTGGGTCATCATTGCTGTAAGCTAAAGGTAAGTTTTTACATTTAAAAAATAATTTTTTATAAATTATTTTATATAAATTAATTTAAAAAATTTAAAAAAAAATATTTTTAGATAAATTTATCGAAGCATTATCTTAAAAATGTTATGAATGTGAGAGTAGGGTGCTTGATCCGGGTCTCACGTTGGCTGCATTATTCAGATCAAGACAATATCGAAGTGGAAAACTCACACTAAAGATATGGGGGACACTATGTGGAACCCTATTCCTTAAGTTACTGATTATCACAATTATACGGATATATCAGATCCTTCTCTTGACTTTATCACTTTGATCATCACTCTCCCTTCTACACACAGTTTAATCTGTTTGCTACAGAATAGAATTTAGAACATACAAATCGGAACATACCCCACTTTTCTCATCTGTCCAATAAATTATTGTGTCGTTTATAGCCTGGGATTCTATTGCAATATTACCAAATTCTTTGTAGATTAATTGCAAGTTTTTAAATAAAAATTAAAAAATAATTTTGAACATATTATCTCACGTTGAATAGTTAAATCTCCTATCAATAATTCAATTTTAGTGATTTACTATCTATTCTAAACTTAAATCATATCTGAAAGCTAACCTTTATCAAGTCGAAAATGACACCTAAGTCAAAGAAAATATACTTAAACAAAATATTGTTACGCATAATCTAGATTGACTATATCACATTATGACAAAATTAAGTTAAACAAGATAAACCTTTTCTTCTAAAGAGGAAGTTAAAGTAGATAGAAGGATGTATTAGAATAATTTTTTCATAAATTTAAATTAATTTATACGTTAATTAATTTGTAAAAGTCTTTTATATTAACTTCTCCAAAAACTTGTTTTTATTTTATATATAAGCTTATTTTAATTTATACAATTTTTTTTTCTCCTACAAATATTTTTATAAAAAACTATTCAGACATATCTATAATAATCACCAATATATTAAGCAAAACCCACAAACCCCAAGCCACACAAAATCGCATACCATATCCAGATTATTATTGAGCAAGATAAAATTAAATTATTATTGTTATTTAAACTAAGGAAAACAGTATATGTACATCCAAAATGTTAAATAACAGTTAGTAAGAGAAGAAAAAAAAAAGATAAGTATTACAAATAAAGTGATATGATAAGAAGAAAAATACAAAAAAATAGATGTTAATTAATTAAATATTTTAAAAAATAAATATTTAAAAATCATTGTTCATAAACTAATTTATGATTAAGTCACTGTGCATATAAAAATCTTTTAACCTAGTATCCCGTTGGACCCGTATACTTAATTTAAATAAAAAAAGGTGAAATGAAGAATAAACTGATTCCACTTGTTGGGGCCACTATACATATCTGTGTCCAAGGATCTGTAAAACGTTATGTCCCATCATAAATTTTACTCTTAAGACAAGTTCCGTGTTTCCAATTTTCTGGGTCGCAAGAAACCCATCAAGTCGTGTAGTACTGCTAGTTTCCCATTTTTTTCAAATGGTTTAACTTACTTTTACATTTCAACAGTTACTGTTATAATTTTAATTTTATATCATTCATACACTTATGTTTTGTATTATAAAATCGAGGGGGATACGAAGATATATAGGCCCAGTTTATTTAAACCTAAAAAAAGTTATTTAAAAAATACTTTTAAAAAAATTATTTATTAAAAAAAATAAATTTAAACAAACATCCCCTTACAAAACCTCAAAATTGATCTAGCCTTGGTAAAGAATTATAGCACTAATTAACATGAATTTTACTCTCTCTATATAGCATATCAAATAAGAATATTTTTATAGTAAAAAATGAGATCTGAATTTAAGTAATCATGTGTCGATGCACTCTAAGTTTTAGATAAATTGAATACTTGTAGTTAGATAATCTTATAGCGAATATTTATTTATCTTTTAGGAAAATATATTATACATAAATACGAATTTATTTAATAAAATATCAAATAAATTTTAAATTTTATAAAAAATTGTAAACTTGATCTATTCAATAAAAAAAATTAATTTAATGGTTGGATAATTGAAATTTAATATACACAAATAGTTATTAAGTCTCATACAAACAATTTGATTTTAGATTCAAAATGGTATGATTCTAGTGTTGTTTGGAGTTGGCTGGATCTCTTGAAGTTCTGTGAAGTGAACTTTCATTTTCCTTGGATATTAGACTCTTACTTTCCAGCATCAAATTTGCTACAAAAGTTAGTCTTAGATGAGGTTTTATTGGTCATTAGTTTATTACCACTGTATATTTAATACTAAAAGCAAATTTTGTTAAATGTTTGTCATTAAAAGGCTTAATTGTATTTAATTATCCTCTTATTTTTTTAATTTTGTAAATTTCACCTTTATCCTTATTTTTCTGCAAATTTCATCCTTGTTATTTGATAAGTCTATTATATACTTACATATTTTAACATTTATCTTACATTTTTTATGATTTAAAATTTTGTTTTAATCATTTTTAGGTTAATTTAAATATTAATTAGAAGTGAATTAATGTTTCTAACGCTTTAGAAATTTTATTAATTTTTATGTTTTATTATAGGAAAAGAAGAAGAATTGAAGGATTTGGAGTGAGACTCAATGAAAGATCAATTCAAATATCATTGGAAGCAATTTTTGAATGTCAAACATCAAAGTTTATTTATCTATACTTGATGACATTTTGAGGTTGAGCTTAGAGAATGTGAAGTTTAGCCTAAGAATGTCAAAAAGTACCTTGGTTGTTGCCAACTTGAGATTGAGCATGGAAAAGTTGAGATTGAGTGTGAAAACATTCAAATTATACCTTTTATGTTCTTTTTGTTAAGGTAAGTGTCGAAAAACTTGAGATTGAGCATAGAAGTGTTGATATGTCCTTAATGAGTTGATATAAAAAATATTTTAACAATTTTACATAGAAATATTCTTAGACATGAAAAAATAGTTTTCTTGGGTGTTAGGTAGCAAGGAAAAAGCTCTCATTTGTCTTTCATGACTTTAAAGATCCTTTATTTTTGTATCATTTTCTCTTCTTCCTTCATCCATGAGTAGTTAGACTCTCTCTTGTAGAGATTTTGATGTAACTAAACCTATACTCATGTATACATTTTGAGCTATCAATATATGTTTATTGTTCATTATTTAGTGATTTCTTCTATGTTTAATGCTTGCTTTAGCTTGATCACCCTTTGTTTGTTTTGGGGTTTGAATATTATTAGAAAATATGTTTGAAACTAGAAACAGAGAAGAACACCTAACAAGCTTTGTGTCTAAGGATAGAACAAAGTTTATTAGACATTTTTTAACTCTTGTTCTTAAAGCAAGTGGTTTGGCTAAGCTACTCCAAGGATTGATAGTTTAGTTAAGAAACTTAGGTACTTTTTTCTAAGGGATTAAGGTTTAAGTAATTAGTGAGTTGATGATAATAAATGAATTTTAAACTAGATGAGTGACTCTTGTATGCATGGAGGGGTGGTTTAGTGAAGTCAACTCCAACTCTTAATATCACCTTTGTGCTAATCTCATTTTCTACATTTTTTTTTTTTCATTTTAAGAGCTTGAGAAAATTATCAAAATAGTTTTTATTTCCTTTTACTATTATGGTTACTTCCCATTGCTTTGTTCAAACTCTAAATCTATTTCATTGTCCATTTAATACATATTCATTGTTTTAATAAGTTATTTTTGTGAAACTTGTCAAACATTGAACAAATCCTTGTGAAAAACGATACTTGGACTTCCATTTTTATATTACTTGTACGACTTGGTATACTTGCCAAGGAGATATCACTATTTAATTTTACAAATGTATGTTAATTATTCTCTATGAAATTGATAATTGAGAGGATGATTTGGCACAATAACATTTCTAAAAGTGATGTGTATAATTTACACTTTTGGTTCTTTATTACTATCATTTCTTCATTTTGGTCTCTTTATTTTTTTTAATTATGTGATTATGGGTCAATTTTTAATTGTCTATAAAAAAAGTA
This sequence comes from Pachyrhizus erosus, assembly GCA_026544285.1. NCBI lineage: Eukaryota > Viridiplantae > Streptophyta > Magnoliopsida > Fabales > Fabaceae > Pachyrhizus > Pachyrhizus erosus. The sequence continues at coordinate 6,148 of JAMLFT010010635.1, forward strand.
ACAAAAATGATGATGACACAATGGTCCTACTTGTCTTATATGGCATTATGTGATATGAATGTGTTTTAAAAAATTAAAAATATGGTAAAATTTGATCGAAGGTGGTGTCTTAGTAACAAATCGTCTCTAGCTCAAACATTCTATAACCTTAATCCTAGTCGTTAAATATATTTAACTAGACAAAAAGTCAAGCGGGCAAACCACAATAAACTTATTGCTTACATGGAACCTTTCATGCTACAACCATCCTTTTTTTCCATCACAACTTAATCCTTCCTAGCAAACAATAATCAGTCTTTGAACCTAACACTATGACTCATATAACTCATATCATCACCCTAGCCAAACTAGCCACAACTGCACAACCCTAACCCTTGATACTAAAACTACAAGGCACCAATAGGCAACATACATGACAAAAGCTACCCACCAAGTCATTCATATACCTCATCAATTGAACACAATATCACACCACACCAAACTTGCCATCAAGAATGTAACTTAACCACATTAGCTAGCATCCACCATGAACTATCTCTAAGCTCACTTTTAATCACAACCATGTCTTTTAACTTGTTGCATGCATGGCTTACAATTATAAACAATTGTAATAAAGGAATATGTATGAACTATGGAGGCTTGAATAAAGGTGCAAAATGTATTTGTATTTGTAATTCTATTGTACACTCTTTAAGGTACAAGTAGAGTTATATTATATCTTAAATAGATTCATGATGTCTTAGAGAGATTTTGGGATGAAATGTGTGATCTTAATATGTGTAAGAGTGATGAAGTCTATGATAAATGGATCAATGAAATATAGTTACTCACCATTAAATATACTTATATTATAAAGTTTTGACAATGACAATGCACCCACAAATAAACTTCCTTTTGTGCTATCCATTATGCCTTCCATATCCACAAAAATAAGAAGTTCTTACTCAAATGCAAAAGAAACATTAACCAAGTTTATGTGCTTGTTGCATAAATCTCTTGTTTTGGAAGGTTTTATAATGGTCCAAGCAAGCTACATGGAAGATAAATTAGTTTTACTATCATTCGAGGGGAGAGGGAGTGAGGATTGCCAAGACTTGTTTTGAAATACCAAGAATTAAACGTAATGTCATTTTAAATTTGTCACTTCTTGGTCTTTAAAGGATGTAGATGGAAATAGGATTACATAAGTAACACACAATTTAGGAAAAGGTATCAATGTTGAACAATAATAATGATGTCTTATACTATTGTTGGGAAAACAGAAGTGAAAGAAAAAACAATAAGAAATTTGTTGAAGGTAGAAAATATGGTGTTCTCTAACAAAACAACAATAAGGATTATCTAGCAAAAGATGGAAGCTTGAACAATGAGATATCAACTCCGTTTTTTTCACAAGATGAGATGTTTCTCTTCCTCCTCGCCATCTCAATGTGTCCACCTTTGTAGATGATATATTATTCTATTATTTTGGAAAGAGAAATCATTGATGGGGACAATAATGGATATAAGAATAAATCTTATCAATTATTGTAAATAAAGTGCTTGAAGAAATAAATGTTAGGAAGAGACTTATGACATCTAAGGTAGAAGGATTAATATCTTTGGATTTGACTTACTCCATAATTAAACTTGTGTTTTGTCCTACAATGATATTATAGATACAAGACACTATCAAATGAAAATAACATTTGTGATTTGTCTCACAATGACATTTAAATTTTTTTTTTTTTATCAAACCTTAATTACTTATTTATTAGATAATTAATGATTGTTCCACATTTATATAAATAAAAAATAAATTTGTCAAATTCAAAAAATCACAATAATATAAAAATAAAAAAAAATGTAAATCAAACATTTTTAAGAATATCAAATATTAATATAACTTAAGACACAAAAATCATGTCATTATGTCATCTCATCATCTTTATTATCAATTAGGTAAAGAATTAATGGTTAAAACATATTTATAAAATTAAAACAATGACGAGATTAAATTTGTAAATAAAAATTTTAAAAAATAGAATTTACAAAATTAAAAAATATATAATAAATAAAATTGAAACTAAGTCTTAAAATAATTACACTTTAGATTTGGTAAGGAAAGTTTACATCCATTGGACATCGCGAGGGATATACCTATAATAAAGACACAACTCTTTAATCCTCAAAAAAGTGAAACCATCAACAAAGAGTGTAGGTAAAAATAAATAATAATGAACATATATAAAATTAGTTTCTTAATGTACTTACGTAAGAATCTTGAAAATTTAAATAATAATCTGATGCACTTTATGAAGCTTAATAGAAACTTACAGGTCCACTAGCATTACTAAAGTAATAGTCTTACATTCTATATATTTATCTACACAGAAAATAGCTTATATGAAATCAAACTACATATCATTTTTAATAGTTCTGTTAATATTTAAAAAATAAATAAAGAAACTTTTTAATATATATACTCACTTTTTCTTTTAAAAAAAATAGATTTACAAATTATAAATTAAAATTATCTTAAAATACATTTAACTTGTTAACATATTTTTACAAATTAAGTGGATTCATGTTAGTATATATTTACCAGTAACCTACTAAATATGTATGAGATTCTAAATTCTAACATCAATGTAATCCTTATAGAAAAATATTTATGATATTTGTTAATATATTTTTTTAAAAAAAAATGATATATTAATAAATTATAATTATAATTTTTTTAAAATATATTTAAGGTGTAATTTATTAACGTATTCTTTCTTAAAAAAAAGTGAATATACAATAACAAATCTCTTGAACAAAAAGGAAAATCATTTTATAGATTGAAATATGAAATTTAATACTTTTCTATTCACTTAACTAAGAGAATTAAAAAAGGAATACTAGTAAGGAAGATTTAAAACGACTTTAAAAGCAATAATTTAAGGAGAGATCGAGCAAGGGAGAAGGAATGCTTTCCATTTTGTCTGATTGAAAAGGGGATGATCATACATTTCTTTCAAATGTCTACTGTCACATGCTAAGTTCCCTCTGCCTACCATGCAGCATGTGTGCAAAAAGTTCATGTAATATCCAAAAGCTTGTCAAATTCGACCTATACCGACACCATTTCTATTGCTTTATGAGGTGGACGTGAAGAACAAAACGGTTAGGTATAAAGAAAAATAATCAACAACTAGATCTCTTAATATTTGTTGGTTCATTATTGAATATGAAATATCCAGGGAGAAAATCATAGCTATATGAGATTACTAGAATAAATTTTAGTAATTAAATTTTGTTATAAATGTCATACATAAGTCATGGAAGTTTACAAAATGGTTATGAGTTTGTAAATGATCGTGACTTAAAGAACAAAAAAGAATCTTAATGTCTTTATAGATTGGGGCTCTTATAAAGTGAATAACTCACTTTCAAATTATGATTTGTTGTGTATATGTATATAATGTTGATATGTTTTTTTATTAGAGATCGAGGTTATTTAGCTTATCTTGTAAAGTGAATCAGTTTAAAGGAGTCGCATCCATGATTTATATATGATTTTATGACTTATATTTGTTAAGTTATAAGATGAATAAAAAATTCAAATATTTTAATTTATGCAACAAATATTAAGATTTTACAACAGTGTTTTAATGTCTTTAGACAAAGGGTATTTGATGAGTTTGGTTTGTCGTCTTTCTTAACAAATAATACCTTCAAACGTTGTATTTATGTGTAAGTGAATACTTGATGTTAGAATGATTTGGTCTATTTTTGCAAAGAAGACTTATAATATTTATATTTCAACCATTTAATAATTCTTTTTAAAATAAAAAATTGAAAAATTCAACCGTTAAATTAAAGTTTTTATAAAATAAATTAAGTTGATAAAATTTCATAGAAATCACAAACTTGTTGATATTTTATCATAGTGCTTTGTTGGGGCAGATAATATATTATTTAAAATATAAGCAAATACATAATTTGATATATATATATATATATAATACTAAAAAATATCAAATCATTCATTACATTATTTAATTTATATTTTATATAAAATTAGTAAATAATACAAGATCAAAAATTTGACACGTGATATTAATTCCGTCTGAAAAGTCGAAATGATTTCGCTGGAATATAGTCATAGTGGAGAATCAAAGGAGAAAGTGCAAATCCTATCATTATATCTCATTACAGCTACCAAAATGTAATAGTCAAATAATCTTTATAGTTAATCTTTCTAATTCAAAATTAGCAAATAATCTACAAAAGTCCGAAATAAAGAATATTATTTAAACGCTGTACCAAAAAAATTTTACTAAGAATTTTTAATTAAAATTAAATTTAACATGGATAACATATACAACAAAAATGGATACTAAAAGTTAACATTGATTATCCAAATAAAATTTTAATTTTAATTAAAGAATAACACACTAATATAATCTGACGGTAAAACCTTGGGAAGCATTAGCAATTTATGGGTACCATTGGATTGATTCTCCAATGGGTAAGATAGGAACTCACTATCACTATGTTGCTCTTACAAACAGAGTCACCTAACACCACCACAAAGGGTCCACTCATAAATTCAGTTTTGATGGCCCTTTTATTTTGATTGGACAAGAATACCCTAATAATCATTTTACGTTGCTGGACATATATGTATATAAAAAAAGAAATGTTAGTATTGAACATATTCAAATATTTTTTTTTAGGAAAGAAAGTAAAATAGAAAAAAAGTAAAAGCTGAGATTATTTTTATGCTGTTTAATAAGTTAAAAAAAGTTTTATATATAAAAAAGTTACTTTTTATTTTTATTACTCATTTTTTTAAAATTTAATAATTAATTTTAATTATTTATTATTAATTATTAAATTTTAAAAAATAAATAATAAAATAAAAATAATTCTCTTAAAATTATTTAAAAAAATCATTTGATTCTTCCTTTGTTTCTATATATTGTTAACCCTTTATTTCTTCTTTGAAGTGTATCAAACAAAGAAAAACAAATGGAAGTCTTATATTTTCTCTGCCTCTATTTACAAATCTAGTTTCATCAATTCCAAACATTGCATTTATTATTGTCTAAAATTTGTGAAAATTTACTAAAAGTTGTAAGTCTTACTTTTTACTCCATCCATCTTATTTTATTTGATGCTTTAAAAAAATTGTTCCATCTTAATTATCATTTTATAATTTCAATAAAAAAATTTAATATTTTTTCTATTATATCCTTAACTATTTATTGTAAGGTGAGAAAATAAAAGTAAAAATTAAATGAGAAACATTATAATTTTTTTATAGCACAAAAAAATAAAATTATTCAAATAAAAGACAAAAGATATATTAAAAATGACATAATATTTTTTAAAAAAATTAAAACATTAATTACATTTCTTAATTATGGTACCAAAATTTTAAACATCAAATAAAATAAAATATTGATTGGAATGTGCATAATAATAATATTTCTTAAATTTGACTCATGATTTTGTTATTTTTAATCAACAATTAAAAATATATTAAAAAATATTAGAAAAT
>JAMLFT010010636.1:0-11675 GCA_026544285.1 Pachyrhizus erosus
GTACTTAAACAACACACACACTGATACATGCACATAAGCATGTGTCTGTTATTGAAAGAAACAAGCACACAAGTTTAAAATTAAAAAGAAGAAAAGTTATATTTAAAAACATAACTTCAATAACATAAATAATAAGTTGTGTTTTAAAATATGACTTTTTAATAAAAAAATTGTATTTTAAAACATAATTTATCTATTTTTATAATTTTTTATTTTTTTAAAAAATTATTGTTAAAGGTAAAAAAAAATGTCTTAATTCTTTGAAAATTCTTATTTCTTTCTTTTATTTTTCTTTTAAACATTCTATTGAAGTATTAATTGTCAAAAATTATTTAACACATGTTAATTGGAGTTAGTATTCTTATTTTTAATAAAAATATTTTTTAATGAAATAAATAATTTTATATATTTTTAATGTGTTTGTCAATTTTTTATAAAAAATAATTTTTTATTCTTTTAAAAAGTAAATTATATTTATTTTTTAAAAATTTAATTTAAAAAAAAAGTAATTTTTTTAAAATATTTAAACAAACTTATCCATCAGATTTAGTCAAATGATTTTTTTATATTTTAAGTTGTCAACAAAAAAAAATGTCATAAATAATTATAAAATAAATATGTGATTATTACATCAATCCAATAATTCACGTCACGTAATTATCAATACATTTATGATGTTATTATTTAATTATGATATTTAATAACAAATATTAAAAACATTAATGGACAATAATCGAGAAAACGAAACTGATCAAAATTTTGATTAAAAAACAAACACAAAAATTTGAAAAGGTTCAGAGAAAAAAAAAATTGAGCCCTTAAATTTACCAGAAGTGGTAAAAACACTTCTTAACATTTAACGCACTATCTCTAATTAATTAAAATTTATTAAAAATTATAAAAAATGGAAACATTTGGAAATGCGAAGCAAAAGGGAAAGGGATGCTTCTTTCGGCCTTAGAAGGTTCTGCCGTCAGTTTGGACTTAGTACAGTCAAGTTCAACGTTAACCTCTCACCCAAATATGGTTCTTTTTTATACCATCCTTTTTTTTCATTTTTGTTTAATTACACAATGTTTTCTTTTAAAATTAATTAATGTAGTTGAATTGATGATAGAGGTTGAATTTGTGAGCAGAACCAAACATTCTTGGTTTGATCTTCATAAAACGCACCTTTAAAAAGAAATGAGAAGAAAAAGACTTAATTGTCATTAAGTTTCAAATAGAATTGTCTAAAAAAATACCTGTGATTTTTTTTAAAATCATTAAAATGTGTTTAAAAAATTTAAACGATACTATTATACCTAAATTTATTTTTGAAATACGAATAAATTATAAAAAAAAAATGAAAAGGAGTGGAAAAAATTGCCTGATCCAATTAGCAACACAGACAGAGCCATAGACCTATTTTCCGATTTGAAAACTCAAATAACAAAAAAGAAAATAAGAAAAGTAAAGGTAGAAGAAATAATTTATTTTAAATTAAAAAATAAATATTTTGGGTTGGTATGGTGCTGTAGCTGCTCCCATCATAGCAATAGCATTCCATTTGCATCTACTTGATAGGATCTGTCACCGAACGAACCCTAACAAACACTTTCATTTGTCTTTCTTTCGGTTATCAGCGATGCCGAACATGGCGGCATTTCATATACTCAATCACTCCTCAAAGGTCAATCAAATTCATGATTCTAGTGTTCATTCACCCGCATCTATTTATTTATTTATTTCGTTTATTTGATGATGTGTATTCATTTCAGATGAGAAATGCTTCCAAGTTGCTGCACTTTGAGGGCGCTCTTTTGGTTCGTAGGTTTTCCAGCGATGCTCAATCCTCTCTCAACCGGAATCGCGGTACTTGCTTCGTTTCTTCTATAACTTGCAACTGCAACTGAATTCAGATCAAATTTCATGAAATTAGGATTACTGTGTTCGATTGACCTAAATTAATCGTTTGTGTGAAAATTCCTATGCATGCGTGTCCTAATTAGAAAGGGGAATGGTGGGAGATGCTTTATTTGCTATAGGTACATTGGCAACGGGTATACAATAGAGGTGATATCAGAGAGATTGCCTTTGACAATTTACCATAATATTGGCATCTTCTGTGGTGTGGGAATTATTTTATTTGAATCAATGCCTGGTGAATGGTGTTCCTTAAGCTTTATTTTCTATATTTATAATTGTAGTTGCTTATTTGTTTAGATGTTTGGAAAACTCAATTCCACGAGTCTTCAACAAGAACCAGTGTCTTTGAACCGGCCTCCAGCTTTACTGTGAGTAGAGCTTATTTACATGCCAATTAAGCAATATATCATAAAATGTTTTTCTATCTTCACTATCTTCCTTTTTTTGCCTTACTTGCTCTATTGCTTTTTATTCCTTTTTCATGTTAACATTTTCAGCTGACCCAAATTCTCTTTTTCATAGAAATGTTCATTTGGTATGCAGAAGAGAAACATCTCCATGGCTACCATTAAAAGGGAATCCATTATTGGGTCTGGGTTCAATGGAGAGATTTCACGGTATGTCACTTTCATTTATGTTAGAGTTTTGAATTTTGTTTTCTTTTATTTGCCATGCTTCTAAAGGGGAATGCCAGTAACTTATTTTTTTTTCCAATCAACCATGTCCTCCAAAAGTTCACAGGCGCTGTTGAGGAGATGCTATGCGTCAGCCTCAGGTACAGTTCATGGTTCTTTGGGGCTGTTAATTTTACTTGCTCTGAGTTTTTTAGTGGGTGTCCCATGAAGCTTTTCAAAATGTTCCTTGTTGCTGATTGTCTAATATATTATGATCTCTCATTTAATGGGTACTGATATATCTGAATAAGCTCTACGTATTTTGACATTTCCTGATCATAGAATATGGATTAGATGAGCAGCCTGGTTAAAATATACCTTGGGTTGATTTTTTGCATTTGAATCGGTCACCCCATATATCAAAGATTGCAATATGGCTGAGGCTTCTCACCTATATGATGCTTTGAATGCGTATTTATGTTTTACAGTACTGAAACTCTGAGACTTCCACTGTTTGGCAAATTAAATTTTGGAATTTGAAATGGAAGATGTCTATTAGATACTATTAGGCTGCAATAAACCCACCACATCTTTTCTCCTATAATGTTAGTTTTTTTGCTAGTGGAAAATGGAAATTATAAATAGAATGGGAAATGTGCTCAGTAGAGATTTGCAAATGTAGAGCTACCTGAGCAAATCTGTGACCCTGATTTCTAATTACTCACTAGTGCCCGTGACCTTGGATTGAGCTGAGGCTTTTTTTAGTGGCTTTTTTTTTTTTACAATATGCTGATAATCCCATAATCTGTGGCATGGTTTAGGGAGGACCAAGTCCCCTAAAAGAAGTTAAGGTAGAGGTACAAGAGTGGTTTTATATCTATAATGTGCCCCCTTATGCAAGAGCTCTTTCAGCATAAAGCATGGCTATGCGCTGTGCACAGACATGCTTTACCCTGTGCTGCATTTAACGTATGTATGATTTATAGAGTGGAAAGATCACACTCCTACCCACTTGGTATTTGGTAATAGGTGTTCAGTGTTCTATTACCATGTTGAAGTTCAACTCTCCTAACACCTTAGCTTTTTTCGGTGGAGATACAAGAATGAAGGGTTTTACATCTCTCTAACTTTGCACGACTGAATGTAAAGATTTCCTTTTAAGTTGTGAACAGTTTTGAGACCTTTCACATCATGCTGCTCTATCATTTATGTTGTGTGGAACCTTGTATCTGCCCCTCACGGGAAATTCTATGCACTTGATTGGTTGTTACCTAAAAATATAGTTTTTTTAGATACAGGAATTGTATCTTTCCAAAATTTACCAGTCTTACACAGTTACACCTCTCCTTATTAAACCTTCCTTTTTTTCTTTTTCTTCACGAAAATGTTAAGTTTTGAGACTACCAATATAAATAATAGTGTACTTATTGATTTCATCACCAACACTGGTGAATATATTTCAGATCTCCCCCCACACCAGGAAATTGGAATGCCTTCTCTCTCACCGACAATGACAGAGGTTTCTGCTTTTCTGAATCTTATGAGATTGCTGTACAGTGGGTCATGATTTCTCCTAAATTATTCCCAATGATATGCAGGGTAACATTGCAAGATGGTTGAAGAAAGAAGGTGATAAAATCTCTCCTGGTGAAGTGCTCTGTGAAGTTGAAACTGTATGGTTCTTGTTCCAGAGTTAGACATGGCATTTAAAATACCACTGTTAAATTTCTTATGTGAACATTGTCGTCTAAATGTATTTCATATTTCATATGAAGGATAAAGCCACTGTTGAAATGGAATGTATGGAGGAAGGTTATCTGGCCAAGATAGTCCGTGGGGATGGGGCAAAAGAAATTAAAGTTGGTGAGGTATTGATATCTTCTACCTCTCCCCTCCTCCACTTTTCCCCAGTTTGAAATTGCTAGAAAAAACTTATTTTGGCTTTACACTCTGAACTCTATCGACATATGAAAGGCATCATCAATATTGGTAACATGAAGAATTTCTTTCATAGATAATTGCTATAACTGTTGAAGATGAGGGTGATATTGCAAAGTTTAAAGATTACCAACCTTCAGCATCTGAACCAAGTGCACCTCCAGCCAAAGAAACATCTGCCCCACCTCCACCAAAGAAAGAGGTGGTAGAGGAGCCTGCCCGAGAACCTGAGCCAAAGGTTTCTAAACCCAGTGCACCACCTTCATCTGGAGATCGCATATTTGCTAGTCCTCTTGCTAGAAAGTTGGCTGAAGAGAAAAATGTCAGTTATTATACTAAAATACATGATTGAGGTCTTTTTGAAAAAAAAAATACTAGAGTATATCATTTTTATGACATCAGATAATCCATTTCCCTTGCCAATATAGGTACCTCTCTCTAGCATTAAAGGAACAGGACCTGAAGGGCTCATTGTCAAGGCTGACATTGATGATTACTTGGGTATAATTCTATCTTTCTATATATTTGTCTGTATTTTGTACATATTATAGTGGAAACAGATACTTCATTGTCATGCACTTATGCTGGAGAATTCCTCTTTCTATCTTACTGCTCTATGATATCTTGTCATACTTGGCTGATTGAATTGATTACATTATAACCTTTTTTTACCATCCGATGCAGCTTCTGGTGCCAAAGAAGTTTCAGCACCTTCAAAGGCCAAGGTTGCAACAGATGCAGCATTGGCTTATACTGACATTCCTGTCTCTCAGATACGGAAGGTAATTTATTGAAGAAGTCCTGTATTTTATTAGATGATACTTCTATTTCAAGTGTAAATCAAAGACCATTTTTTGGACCATGTCACATATGTTCTCAATTCATGTGAACAGAAGTTTTATATGCTTATCAGTACTTTTGCTCATAGTTGCTGGCACATTTTGGTTTCTCCTTCTGTGTTCACTTTTATGTAATATGTTGATCTTAATATATCTTGTGTAAGCATAAGTGATGTTTTTTAAATAAAACTATACATATTTTTACAGGTCACAGCTTCACGGCTATTATTATCAAAACAAACCATTCCTCATTACTATTTAACAGTAGATACATGCGTTGACAAACTCATGAGGTGAGTCTCTATTATTAATATTCAACAAGTTTATCTGTCATTTTTTCTGATAATTGGAATTCCTTGTCTGCAGTTTGCGGACCCAACTGAATTCATTGCAAGAAGCCTCTGGTGGCCCCCGCATATCAGTTAATGACCTTGTAATCAAGGTATTGGATTTTTTCTCTGACAAGATATCTGTTGTAATTTGCAGACTGTCTTCCTTTTATCTTTATGTTTTAGTTGTTAATTTGGGGCTTAATAAGTAGGGAAGGACAACATCATATCCAATTAACATATACGTGGAATGCTATGACTGCTAAGATCATATTGAATAACTTTTCACTTGTTTGTTGTTAGCTTAGAACAAACTGTCTAATTGCTTCTTGGACAGATTTTCCTCTAAGGGATCTCTATTTTCTCTATTTAGCCACGTTATAGATCATAGATCCTTTTAAATCCTTTTTTCTAACAACTTACGAAATTAGAGAACTTCATGAGTTTTAGATTAAAATGATTCATAGAGCATTACATTAGTATGTGAGTCCTTTGTTAATGGAAATGTTCCGTCTTTGATTGGAGAATGGTTATGGTAAAGATCTCACAATCACTAGGTATATGGTCAAAGTATTCCTTATAATGACTTGGGCAATCCTCCTTCCTTATGCTAGTTCTTTTTGTTGAGTTAAGCCAATTGGTTTTCAATTCTAATATGATATCAAGGCTTGGGCCATCAATGGATGTCCAGGCTAGCAAACTTCATGCTCCAAATGTTCAATCTTAGGCATGACAGCTGTGTTAAGATCCCACATTAGCTAACTATATGGCCAAATTACTCCTTATAGTTCTTGTAACTTGTAAGGCTTAATCCATTCTCAGTCCATTCTAGTAGTTCAAAGCACTAAGCACTCCTATTACTTTGAGCTAGCTTTTGGGGGTTGTCTTTAGGCTCAATCCATTCTCAATTCTAATAGTTCTTATTGGTTGTGAAAATACTGAATGCAGTATAGTGACATTAATTTTAGCCTAATGTTACATCATCAGCCCTCAACCTTTAAGGGGGAGTCTTCTGTTATCTGAGTTGCAATCATGGTGCAAAACCCTCGTCTCACAAATCACAAGAGAGCCTGTTTAGCTTAAACCACCAGTTCTATGCAGGAGATATTAACTACGTACATATTAACTAAGTTTCAGACAGGGGCTTGGGTAGTTTGCAGACTTTGCATCAGGTCATAAGTTCAAACTTCATTACCAACATTGTAAAAAAATATAATAAAAGAAACCAAGTTTTAGGCTTGTGCTTTTTGTTTCAGGCTGCTGCTTTGGCTCTCCGTAAAGTTCCTCGATGTAACAGTTCATGGGCAAATGATTATATTCGCCAGTAAGTCAACAATTTTTATTGTAGTATTGCCATCAAATTCGTGACTTCAATTGTAACATTTGTCATTTTGTTTTTGTGCAGGTATAATAATGTGAATATTAATGTTGCTGTGCAGACTGATAATGGGCTCTTTGTTCCGGTCATCAGGGTGAGCAAGAGCCTCTTTCTAATATTTCAAATAGTATTACAGCCTTTATTCCAATCAAAGGTCCTAACCTCGACCTTGTATTCATAATATATGCAGGATGCAGACAAGAAAGGACTCTCTACAATAGGGGAAGAGGTCAAACAATTGGCAAAGAAAGCCAAAGAAAACAGCTTGAAACCCCAAGATTATGAGGTATTTGGAGTTTAATGTCCATTCTTATTCATCTGCGAATACTGACATCTTGGGTTGGTTTATTAATTTTTGGATTGACTTGCATTACAGGGAGGTACATTTACAGTGTCTAACCTGGGAGGGCCATTTGGTGTCAAACAATTCTGTGCAATCATCAATCCTCCTCAGTCAGGCATTCTTGCCGTTGGATCTGGTGAGAACAGTTTGGTCATTTCCCCCCTTTATTTCTTTAATCAATTGCAGTCACTTTTCTCTTACTTCGTGCTTTGCTGACTACATGAGCAGCTGAGAGGAGGGTCGTTCCAGGTTCGGGTGCTGAAGAATTTAAGTTTGCTTCCTTCATGTCTGTGACCCTCAGCTGTGATCATCGTGTTATAGATGGTAATCATTCTTAATCTGCTGCTTATTGTTTAATTTTTTTGTAACTAAAAATTAAGCTTGTTTTGTGGTAAAACATACTAACAACTCACTTTGTTCTGTTCAGGTGCAATTGGTGCCGAATGGTTAAAAGCATTCAAAGGCCATATTGAAAATCCAGAATCCATGTTGATGTAAGAATAAATAGAAGGCTCCCATGACGTACTAAATTCCTTTCACGTCATATTGTTGGCGGGGGATGAGATTTTTGTTCACCTGGGTATTTCTATATGTCCCATTTGGGTTTGGTTGATTGTATCTCTGACCAATTTTTGATTGAAGTATTTAATCACTGAAAATAAATTTTGCAGATTTGTAATTTTTTTTAATAAGAGGGTAGATGAGGCATCTAATTTAAACCCAAATATTGTGCTCTCACAATATAATGCTTCCCCTTGATACAGACAGCTGAGTATGTAACATTTTCTTTGTTAGATGCTGCAAATATTTGAAAGAACGTGTATTCCATATGTTCTCACTTTCTTGTTTATTTGATAGTTAGCCTTAATTTGATAGTTTTTATTTTTTTTGAGGGACTTAATTCGATAGTTAACTATCGTCTTTTCATTTAAAATGCCTGTATACGGCTTTATATCGCAATAATGGTGTAGTCAACGTCAATCAAACAAACAATATATGTTCCTCCTAGTGTTGAATATATGGCTTTTAAAATTTCGGTTTGTTTTAGTTTTTTTTTTTTTGTATTTTTTTTATATATACATTTTATCAAATCATGAAATATTCCTTGAATAAATAAGTATATGCATTGATATATTATTATTTAATAATAAATTGTGAGGTAAGTTTATTTACTTTGATGTTTATTATTTTTTAAGTCTATAATATTTTGAGTAAATTATACGAATTTTTCTTGTGCTTTTTATATGTTATATTTGATATTTTTTATTTTGTAATTTTATAAAAAAAACTAATTTATTTCTTTATACAGTATCAAACATCCCTCTCATCCACTTGTATCTTGTATTTTTTTTTTAAATTGTATCTATATCTTTTTGTTAATATTTTTTATTTAATCCTTGTTATTAAATAATAATATTAACTAATAATATAACATGATATTGACAATTTGATGAGTCAATTTTTTATTTTTTTCAATAAATTTGTGTTTCTGATTTATCATTTGTTTGGAATAGTTGATGTTTAACAAATTAATAAATAATTAAAAGCACTATTAACAAAAAAAAAACTGAATTGTCACTCTTATTAAAATCAAGTAAAATGTTAACAAAGGAGTATTAGACACAATTAGCAGGAAATATAAAAGATGTAAAACAAAATTAAAATCAAATAAAATGTTAACAAAGCAATATTAGACACAATTAGTAAGAAATATAAAAAAATGCAAGTGTAGGAAAAAATGTCCAGTATTATACAAGACAATAAATTAAATTTTTTAAAAAAAAAATAAAAATACTCTATCACTAACAAAATAGTGAAAAATATTAGTTATAATAAGTAAAATTTCATAAAATATATATATAATTTATTTATTTTCAGTTAACAATGTCACATTCAAGTATTCTTTTGACGCTAAACATGTTATATTTAACTTTAAAATTTTATAGACATTTATTTGTTCTTCTAAAATTCTAAAGTTATTAGATGGTATAAGATATTAACAGTTAACGAAAAATACTATCCCAACGAGATTAGTTGACATTAAAATGAAAAAAAAAATGCAATACAATAATATTTCAAAAGACAAGTGTAATATTTTTAATAAAAAGATTATTTTAGGTCAAACATTTATCCAAAAAAAAAATCCTGAATCATATTGCTACACATTACAAAGATATAATTAAATAACAACTATTGAACATTATATTATTAGTTGAAGACTTAATTATCAAAATATTCCTTTATTTATTTAAAATATTAAATTAAATTCTTATATTTTTTAAAATACAGCCTTCAACACTGCATCCTCTTTCCTCATCCTTACCAACCCCTAACAATAACACGCAGCTTCATGAACTGCTCCTCTAAGTCCAGGTTCGACCGGGCTTGCCCACGGACCGTTATGATTAGGTGCCCACTCTGCAGCGGCGTATTTTGGGATAGGGTGGCGTAATACTTATTAAGAATATTGAGAATTAAAGGGGGGAAAATATGTCAAAATACGTATTATTGCTGTGTGCCATTTCTAGAATTTGTATGCAGATCCACATCGAGTTTAGCTTAGAGCTTCGCATTTCATCTATAAAGTCTAAAACTTTGATCAATTTTCCTCTCCAACTGTAGGTTTGTTTAATTAGCAAGCAAAATCCATGTCAAACAATCTTTCTTACATTGAAAATCATATAGAAGAACAAGAATACGCAAAAGGAATTGATTATTGCTTTTTTTTAATGCCATCTCAATAAATATTCATCACAAAATCACTCAACAAAACAGGAGCATATCGTTTCAACGAAGAGGAACTCCGGTGAGGTTGGGAGGTGATAGAGGGTTCAAATAAGAACGTAAGGGTCCTTGAAAGGGTCGTAGGCTCGACTTTGGGTCTTCGGGTCAAAAGCTAGGTTTAGGTTTCGTCAAATTGAGGCAAGGAAAAGAGAAATTGGTTCTGAAACCAGATCCTCTGGTTTGGGAGAAATCAAATACATAAAAATATTCTTTTTCAAAAATAATTTTATTATATTAAAAAAATTAGTTTAAGTCTTTTTATGTAATTTTGTTAACTTCTTTAAATGTAAATTATCTCCAATGTTATAATTAATGTAGTTGAAATTCAAATTATTATAGTTAAGTTGGTATTTGTTTACATATTCAAGATGTATAATTAACAAAAAATAATATATAAGTTTAATTATATTTATTTATTAAAAAATAATAAAATTATATTTTTATTTTTGCATGTCACAATAAATGTTAATGTAAATGAAAATATTAATATTAAAAAACTTTTGTTATAAACTTTTAACAAAAAATTAACAAAGTTAAAAGAGGATTTTAAAAATCAAGTGTAATAAAATTATTTTTGGATGATTACAATTAATATGAGTCAATATAAATTATATTTAATCAAAAAATGAAAACAAGGATATGGTTCCATATGTGATTAGATTAGAAAGTTATTTACGTAAGGATTGAACTTTTAAACCAAATCAAAAGTGATTTTAAATAAATAAATTGAAAATTGACATTGATTTTGTTTAGTATTACTTTCTTTAGTCTTTTTATAAGAAAAAAAAATATTTTTTAGTCTCTTTTATAAATAAATTTTAACTTATTTAACTATATTTAATAAAATTATTTTTAAAATATTTTTCATTTAATTGATATTTTATTTTTAATAAATTATTTTTATTCTTGATATCAAATTTCAACGAAAGATGATTTGAAAAGAAAATTTATTTTCTAAGAAGAATTAACAAAATTAAGTCATTTTCTTAATTTATGTGAAGATAATTTTTTTTTATTTATAACAAAGACAAAGGGAATACTTATCTATACTATTATAAAAATTGTCTAAACGTCGTCATGTGTTAACAAGACAAAATCTCATGATTTTTTTTTATCTTTATTTAACTTTTTTTCTATCTTTTTCTTTTTATTAAAAAAATTATACAAATGAACATACACACTCCTAGTTACTTATACAACTCAAAAATTATTTTTATGAATTTAATAAAAATGCATGAAATTTTTTTATATAATATGTTAAAGAATTTAATGGTTATACCAATTTGTTATTGAATTTATACTATCAATGCATAATTTTTTTCTTTATGTTAAATCATAATTTTTTTAATTTGTCATTTAGGTTAAATTTGATGATTTCTAATAATTACTTAAAAAAATTATATTTATAATAATGCCTTTTAGTTATTCAAAATATAATAAAATTAAAGTTTTATACTTCAATAATAAAAAAATATGTTTCAATAACCTTTTAATTCCTTTAAAATAATAATTTTTTATTTTAATCTTTTAAAAAAATTATTT
>JAMLFT010010637.1:0-11675 GCA_026544285.1 Pachyrhizus erosus
AAATATTATATTATATTACAAAAAATTAGTGTATTAAAATTATTAATTATAAAGCTTATTGGAGTAAGTATATCAAATTAATGAAACTTGATTTTAAAAAATAATAAAATCAAATTATTTTACATATAAATGATAAAACATATAAATTTTTATTATTTTATTTTTTCTCAATTTAATTTGTTGTATTTTTTTTAATCTACTAAAACTTATGTCACTATAAGAAATAATTATATAATTTTATTGAGAAGCTTGTGCATGAAGACAAATTTATATAATAAAAAAGCTTTATTATGGGTATTTCATAAAAAAAAGTGGAGAGTTACTGATCATAAAACAAAGTTAAAAAAGTTAAATTTTATGTTACTTATAAAAGTAATAGAGACCACTTGTGACAACATTTTGATAAAATTTGTTTCATTTTCAAAAATACTTTCTATCTTTGATGAAACATATTTAATTGGTGAGTTATAAACTATATTCATCTTTTAATTTCTAAAATGTTACATAGTATGTTGAAAAAATATTTAATTTTTTTATAATACATTATTTGTTTGGTTTCTTACATTTTTTTTTATTTATTCAATTAGATGTGATTAATCATATAGTTGAAAAGGATAATTTGAGAGAAATAGAGAAAAACGAGAAAGTGAGAAAATATATTAATGTGATTCTTAAAAATTTAGAGTGAGCAATTAAATGTTTTTTTTTATCAACTATAGTATTATAAATTATAAATTAGAAATTGTTGATTTTATCATTTAAATTTTTATTGATTATTTAAAGTTTTTTAATAGACATTTTAATAGAAATAAAATATTTCCTTGTACTTGACGAGATGAATATACCGAAGAAATGATCAAGTTTTTAGATGAAGAAACTTTAATTCTACATAGTTATTTAAACATGAAAAATAAAAATCTTTAGTAATATAAAATTGTTCTATAAATTATTTTGATTTTACCTTATAATTATCTTTCATTTATTTGCCACATTTTTTTTCTCAAGGACAATTGACATATACAATACTTATAACGAAATCAAATTGTTGATTAATTCTCATTTAACTAAGGTTGTTGATTATAGAGAAATGTCTCATTGACTTATTAATGTTTTTTATTTTGTAAGATATGTTGAAACAATATTTTCTTTATATTTTATAATAAAGATTGATAACAGTGTTGTAAGTTAAGTCCTCAGCATGTATCTCAACTCTTTTGAAAGAATATTTGCTTCAAACTATGAGAATGATTGTAGCTGAAGTTATTGAGACAACAAATGTATGTAAACAATTTAATTAAAGCACTCAATTATCAAGTAAAAATAAAAAAATAATTTTAAATAAATCAAATTAAATTTTTCTTATATTTTTATTATTAACGTTTTATATTATTTTAGTTTATCTCCTGTAAATTATGTAAGGGATTGGTGCACATGTATAGATGATATTAATTAATTTTTGTTAAATATAAAAGAGTCATAAATATAACTTGTGGAGTATAAGTATCATATATTTTTACAATAATAAAAATAATTTTTTTTATCTATTTTTAAATTTATAAGAAAAATTTAAATATAATAATTAAAATAATTATAACAAATATATATTTATATGAATAATTAAATTCATTTTGATCAATATAAATATTTTATCAATAAAAGTAAAGAAGTTTAAGTAAAAAATTCTTAATAATTAAGAAGGAAAATTTTAGAGGAATTTTATATCTATTTTTTTAATTTTGAAAGCTATTTAAATGTAGTAATTAAGATAATTAGAACATGTAACATTATTATAATAAAAGTAAGCATCTCTCAACGAGAAAGTTTTATTTAGTTGAGTGAGAAATTTTTGAAAAGGTTTTTATTTTTTTATTGTTATTTTATAAAACTATTTAAATATTATAATAAAGATAATTAGAACAAGTATATTTATAATAATTTAGTAAGAAGTCAAAGTAGTAAATTTTTATTTAGTTGAGTGGGAAATTTTTTAAGAGGATTTTTTTTATCTATTTTTAATTTATAAAAGTATATAAATATAGTAATTAAATTAATTAAAACAAATATATATCTTTATGATAACAAATATAAATCTAAATGGTAAAATTTTATGTATTTAAATAAAAATATTATAATTTTAAAACATAAAAACAAGTTGATGTATAGTTAAAATTATCATATTAATAAAATAAATAAATATTTTATAATCTACTTTAAAATTATAAACAAAAGACACATGATTTGGAGTTTATAAAAAAGGAAAATAGTAACAAATGTAAATAAATTGACAAACACAGAAGACAATCATGTACATTCAAATAATTTTAGTGGGTAATAAGTATTTACGGATACAGGTAGATGAATAATGTCACATTCATTTTTTCTATATTAATAAATAGGTTAAGAAAAATTCTGTTCCATTTAATTATCTGTTTATTATTTGAAGTGGATTTTATTTGCATGTATTTAAAAGTATAATTTTTTTTGTCATCTCTATTTCTGATAGAGAATATACGTGAAAAAATATTATATCAAATTAGTTAAATATATAATTGAATTAAATATAAAGTATGACTTTCTATATTTAAATGAGATAATACCATATCAAATTAGTTACATTAGATTGCATTCAATTTTTGCAATAAATTTATAAAATGATATTTGTGAGGTAAAAAAGTAATTAATTAAACATATAATTATAATTTTTAAATTAAATTAAATTTTTATTATGTTAAAATTTAAAAATGTAAAAATACAAACATATTTTTCTTATTGTTTGATTTTAGTAAAAATGTTTGGTTTTATATAATATGCTCTATTTTTTAGTTTTAAACAAACAATTATATCTTGTAAAAAACAATAATATACAAAAATTATTTTATCACATGCGTAAAAACAAACGCGCGACCCGTGCAAATATACGGTAACTAACTAGTTAAAAGATTATTTCAATCTCAATGTAATATGTTAATAAATTTGTTATTATTTATAAAATAAATATAATAATAAGTTTAATTGACAAAAACATAACAGAACAACCAACCTGTAGATGATGTTAAAAACACTAATAATTATATTTTTAATCAAGAACAACAAAAATAAAAGATTTACATAAAAATAGTTTATATGTTAAACATTGTAGTACATCAAGTAGAATTCTTAAAAATATTCATGAAGCAAGAGTAAACAATGAAAAATATAGAGATTTAATAATAGAAATAGAATCTAGTCCAATTAAACAAGACAATTTTTCAATTTACAATTTTGAAAAGATTTAATGATAAGTCGTTTTTTAAAAAATCGCTTTTAAGACTCAAAGTTTCTACACGGTCCAGTTAAATAACCCGATACAAATTTTGTAAACTTAATCAAATCACATGGATTAATAAATTTTGATACTAGCACACATGCAAATGATAGTCAAACCCAAAAATTATATAGTTTCTTGGAGATTTAAGTTTTTATTTTTATTTTTATTTTATGCAACAGTTTCAAAGAGAATTTTCGGTTTCACAACAATTTCTGGATTTGAAAAAACACTTTTCTAACTTTCTTTTACTTGTTGGGCCAGCCACGGGGTATCCGTTTGTAGAAGGAATGGTCCCAAAGGCCCAATTTTGGGTTTAACTTGTGCACAAAGGCAAGTAGCTCATATATATCATTTTAGTTTTTTTTTTCTCTCACTTTAGCGTATTCGAAAACCAATCATGGGTCAGGGAACACCGGGCGGTCTGAACCGGCAGGGTCTTCCGGGGGATCGGAAGCCGGACGGCGGCGACAAGAAGGAGAAGAAGTTTGAGCCGGCGGCGCCTCCGGCTCGCGTTGGGAGAAAGCAGCGGAAGCAGAAAGGACCGGAGGCGGCGGCGCGGTTGCCAACGGTGACGCCGCTGTCGAAGTGCAAGCTGCGGCTGCTGAAGCTGGAGCGCATAAAGGACTACCTCTTGATGGAGGAGGAGTTCGTGGCGAACCAGGAGCGGCTGAAGCCGCAGGAGGAGAAGGCCGAGGAGGACAGATCCAAGGTCGATGATCTCAGGGGTTCCCCTATGAGCGTTGGTAACCTCGAGGAACTCATCGACGAGAATCATGCCATTGTTTCGTCCTCGGTGGGGCCCGAGTACTATGTTGGTATCCTGTCTTTCGTCGATAAGGATCAGCTCGAGCCTGGATGCGCAATTTTGATGCATAATAAGGTAGGGCTATGGTGTGGTAGGGTTTTGTTTTGTTTTCTTTTGTTTCTCTGCTGATTGTTTGAATGCCCTAAGTTTGTGATGGATTTTGGGGATAGGGTTTAGTGGTTCTGGTGCCGGTGACGAATGAGGGTGGGGAGTGGGGCTTTGTTGTGTGGGTTGGGTTTTTGTGATTTTATATTGAATTGCTGGGGTTGGAGACATTGTGATGCAGTGGAGTCAAATGAAAGTTGGTTTGATCATTTTGAGTTGGTGGAAAATTGTAATTCCCCCTCTAAAGCATTCTCAATAGGGTTTTGATTATAATTTATAACCTGTTTTGAAAATATATCAAGTTAATTAAAGGCATGCATTAGGTTGTTCATCATTTTTAAATTGAGTATATCTTGAATACTTTACATATTTGATAACTTTTAATATGATAATGTTGTATTAGGAAGTACTAAAAGTTTCATTGATAATGGTGCTTGTTTGAATGGTTAATGAGTACAGTGGTACACTCTGCTGTTTTTGTTTTGGGCAGCCAGGGGGGGTTATCTTTCATGTATTTTAAAATGTTATTAAGAGGTGTCGAATATATATTTTAAGATTGTTCAAGGGTTTTCGGTTGATGTGGTAATATGTTGGAGGATATATTATGCGTTGCTGTTGTATGGTGTAGTCTGGGATAGTGTCATGGAAAATTGTCTCACAATCAGCAAAAAAATAAACGAGGAAGTATTCCTGTCTTGTTAAAGAAGTGATAAATTTTGAAAGAGATGTGAAATACCACATTACTATCTTGTAATTGATTTGTGAACAACCGAACCTGGAAAGAGGGTGAGCAAGTTGTGAATAAAATATTGTTGTTGAACCGTATGTTTCTTTGGGAACAAATGGATATTTAGGTTGACATAATTGTTTTTGTATTGTATCTGGATCAGTCAACTCTTTTTGTACAGTTGATATGATTAGATTCAGGAAATGTAATGCTTCTTATAATGTATTGCTCCTTACCAGGTTCTCTCTGTTGTTGGGCTTCTTCAAGATGAAGTTGATCCAATGGTCTCTGTTATGAAGGTTGAGAAGGCACCTTTGGAATCATATGCTGACATTGGTGGTTTAGATGCTCAGATACAGGAAATTAAAGAGGCAGTTGAGCTTCCCCTGACACATCCTGAACTGTATGAAGACATTGGTATCAAGCCTCCCAAGGGAGTCATTTTATATGGAGAACCTGGAACTGGGAAGACGTTGCTAGCAAAGGTGTGCACTTTTGGGGGTTTCTTATATGGCATTGGAGTATAATCCCAACATCTTTTCTATTTATTATTTTCTCTGTTTAATAACAGAGTTTGAAATTCTTTCTCATGTCTACTTGCACAAATAGAGTTTTGAATGCTTATCTGGTTTATATGGTTTGTGGATTACAAAATATTCTTTCAATGTCTGTCTGCAAAATTGATTTATCATGTTACTTGTTTGAAATTCTCTTATTTGCTAGTTGTTGAGACTTTTAGCTTTTGTAATCATTGTACAGGAGAAAAAAGTTTCTGAGCGTTTAAGAATTAAGATATTAACCTGTGATTGATGAACTTGATAGTAAAGTGAAGCTATAGATATAGAATAATTCTTTGATTTTGTTGACATTGTAGGTTTTAGGAATTAAGGGAGGAATTTGAGAGAATAAAGACTCAGTAATATTTTCCTGAGCATTGTGAGGAATTATAATGTCACAATATATGAAGCAGTGGCCTTTATTTGTACTATTATTAGATAATAATTCTAAGTAAATAAGGAAACAAATAATGAGATAAGAAATTCTAGGAGATAATAAGGAAATACGGAAACTAATCCTAAAAATTATATTGATATTGTTGAAGCATTTAAAAATCACAAGTTAAATTTTTTTATTACTGCAGGTGTTACACACATCATTTAATTAACTCTAAAGTTGGTTAAAAAAGTAATGGTTTGCTGTTTGCATTTAGAAACAGTAACTAAAATAACCTGGGGTTATTCTTATCTGTTAAATAATCAAACTTGGTGTTGTACACGATCTTTACTAGAATGCAGTTTGATCAGTATGTTGTTATGAATTATGATACACATTTTTTGACCCATATCTCACTGTTTCTACTTTGTTTTAATTAGTACGTGGTTTATACTACACAGCACAATTAGTTTGGTCTAACATAAAGGCTTGTTTACTTTCAGGCTGTAGCAAACTCAACATCAGCTACCTTTTTACGTGTTGTTGGCAGTGAATTAATACAAAAGTACTTAGGAGATGGTCCAAAACTTGTAAGGGAACTTTTCCGAGTTGCTGATGATCTTTCCCCATCTATTGTCTTCATTGATGAAATTGATGCTGTTGGTACAAAGAGGTAAGTTATTGAGCATTGGCTTCAGGAGTCACTGTGTTAAGACATTTTCTATCATCTTTTTCCGGATGTAGATTTTTATTTTGGGAGGGTGCAGGGGGTGCAGGACTGGTAGAAGAGTGATATCATGGATCAATTCTTATTTTATGTCTCTTATGTGGTTTGCAGGTATGATGCCCACTCAGGGGGAGAACGTGAAATTCAGAGGACTATGTTGGAGTTGCTGAACCAGCTAGATGGTTTCGATTCAAGAGGAGACGTAAAAGTGATTCTTGCAACCAACAGAATTGAAAGTCTTGATCCAGCCCTGCTGCGACCTGGTCGAATAGACAGGAAGATTGAATTTCCTCTCCCTGATATCAAAACAAGAAGACGCATTTTCCAGGTAGACATGACTAGTTTTGTGAAAACATGTTCTGTTTTCACTGATTCATTGTTATATCTTAATGTGCATATTCTACTTAATTATATCACTAAAAGGTCTTATACTTCTGGAATTTAGATACACACATCAAGGATGACATTAGCTGATGATGTCAACTTAGAAGAATTTGTTATGACTAAGGATGAGTTCTCTGGAGCTGATATAAAAGCAATATGTACTGAAGCTGGCTTACTTGCTTTACGAGAACGCCGAATGAAGGTTAGAAGTATCTTCTATATATTTGTGTAGTTATGGCCTAAACAATGTGATCCCTGTGATAATATATTATGGCACTCTGTTGCTGTTAGGAATTACAAAGTTATTAATATGGACAAGCTAATTCTATGGCTCAAATTCATACATTAAGATAACAAAATATAGGATAGGTTGGTTAGATATTTTAAGTTTAGACACACCAAACTTTCTCAGCCTATATTATTGAAGAAAGTGGTATAAAAATTGGAGAGTTGAGATGTTGGAAATATTGAAGAAATGGAAAACTCTGAAAACAATCTTCCCCTAAATCTTGGAGCTTAGAGAGAATGTGTGTTAATTGGAGAGTTATAAAGTTGGTTTGGTGGTTAAAGGAGGAAGGGAGAGGTTATGGATTCAAATTCCTCCCACTAACAAAAATTAACAAACTAACAACTAACATTTGTTGATAAAAAAAAAGGTGTTGGAGGGAGACCATCTGTAATCTCCTGCCCCTGAACGTAGGCTAGACATTTGATTTCCTACCGTTTTCCTTGCAAGAACAGGGTTTCACTGAATTGAATCCGTCAATTTGCTTTTAATACTGGAGCTGAAGAAATGTGCCAATAAATGCAAGATACATTTTAATTAGGTCAATCAACATTTTTCTTTAAATTTAGAATCATGCGGTGAATGATTCCCTAGTTGTGTTTTTGAGGCTCCGAGCCTAATTGTTCATATGTCGATGTTACTTTGGACTCTATTTTGAAGTGATTCCTATTTTGTTTTCTACCTTTTTTTGAGGGGTGTCTTTTTCTTTACCCTTATGACCAAATTTTTGTTTATCGTGCTCTACAGGTGACGCATGCCGACTTTAAGAAGGCAAAGGATAAAGTTATGTTTAAGAAAAAAGAAGGGGTGCCAGAAGGACTGTACATGTGAATCATCATCATCATTTACCCCGACCTTCTTTCTTTATTACGGTCCTTTTGTTATGTGAACGGATGTTTGTATTTTGCATTGTGGTCGGTTATAGGTCTAAATTATGGGATTTAATCTTTGATTTAAAAAATTTGGGAAAAATTTTCTGCCTTTTCTTTATTCTTGATAATATGCATGCTTTATCTGCCCTTGAGGTTATGTTTGACTTGCCTTTCCTAGCTATACCGAAAGAGAATCTTCTTGATGGACTAATTATGAAGGTTTAAGGGAGATTGAGAAGCTGCACAAGCAGCTTCGTCTGATGCTAGTGCAATTTAGCTCTACGATTCGTATCATAGCCATGGAATTGCAAGCAACATGCTAAGACATACTCCGATCTGCAATATCGTCTTCATCTACAGTTTTCCAATTTCTAAATACAATTCAACCATGAAATTTGTTTATTCTATGTAACCATTTTTTTTTTAATAAACATAGCTAAAGAAATAAAACCCATTGAGAAACTGCACGAGCCAAGGACACCCAAAATCCACGACATAACATTCATGATACTTGCTTAGTAGTTAACGTACAGACTACATATATGCTTAGTTATATTGTCCTTTTTCTCTGCTCTTATATTTAGTTACCTAAATTGCTCAACACAAATCGTTCTATTTTGTTGACAGAATCAAAAGTAAAGGAGCCAAATTCAAGTGAAGCACGGACTTGTACAAAGTCCCCTTAGAAAATAGCCCAAAATAAGGGAGGGCGTTACATCGAGTAGCTTAACATGAAATCAAAGTAACAGCCACATTAAAAAGGCAATTAACATTGTAAGCTAACAAATAATAACATGATATACTAATTAAAGCATTATGTTCGGCATAAAGACCATTCCTAAATTGCCATAGTAGTTGTTACACTTCATATTTCTTTATTGCATTAATACGAATATACAAAAATATTCGTATTCATTGTTCACGTTGTACACATTAAGTGAGGCACACAATGTAACAAATTCCACAGACCACTAGCTATTCAACCGGCCAGGAGAATTGTGATTCGGTGGAGAATATGTTGATGGCTTGCTGCGTGACCTTGCCCAGAACACTATTCGGCTTGTTTGAATCAAACCAACAAGTACAATTAAGAAAAACCAAGTGCCACCCAAAAGAAAGCTCAATTTACGAATTCTAAAATAGATATGATTTGGGCCAACCAAGCCCAATGCCCACATGTACGTGAGGAGCATGCAGGAACCTGCAATGATCATCGAAACTTCCAAGATCCACATTACGACCTTGTTCTCTAGCGGAAACCCACTCATAAGAATCAGCATCAAGCAAAGAGATGAGAAAAATGAATTTTAGAAAATCTGGTGACCAAGTATAACCCACAACTGCTGTGCCTGCTTCACAGAAACCATAGTCAGGGCAAGTATACCCATCTCGTGTCGTATTGGTTTGCCATACACCCCCTGGTGGGCTTATCACCAACTGCTCGTTGTCATAGTTGCAATCACAGTGGCTGCCAGTATCAATTGCTCCCTTGTCTTTTTGTCTATCCAATTACCTTGGCTTAGCAGGTAAGTTTTGCAGAACCTCTCTAACCTCTCCCATCTAGCGTGTCCATGTTGCTCATTAGTGATTCTTGATGATGTCACTGCTCGTTGAGGACCATTGCTGGGTGAGGAAGGTGGTGTTTGTTGAGGCTTATTGCTTGGAGACGGCTGAACTGGTTCTGAATCATTGCTTGGTAAAGGCAATTGTGCATGCTGAGGACCATTGCTTAGTGAGGGTGGTGATGCTTGTGAAGGATTTGATTTTGTGGAGGATCGTTGTTGGTTAGTGGAGGTGCTAATGCTTGTGGAGGATCTTGCTGTACAACTACAATAGTTATGCTTTGTGAGGAAGTTGGTTGTTTAGATGTTGACAGAGTTGCTTGCTGCTCGATGGCTAGGGTTGCTGACGAAATTGCTTCTTAGACAGCGCTCCAACATGTTCATAGCTGTTAAACCCTCCCTATGTATTCATTTCGGATCGGGAAAGCAAGAATTTAATGATCTGCAAAGTTATAGCAAAGTATACAGAAATGTTAGATTATATATCTTGTGAAAAATTCACTCTCACTTGAATTATGTCCATGTCATGCCATTACATATTCTATTAGAAAATGGTAACTAGTACCTTGATTTGTCTGTTTTTCACAGCTAAATGCAGAAGAGTGTTATCCTCTTTATCCTTTACTGATAAGAATTGATGGTCACCTCTCGGTGATTCCACTAGTAATTTCAAGGCATCCAGATGGTTATAGCGAACGCACAAGTGCAGAACAGAACCATCATCACTCTCTATCATCTCCCGAATAGAGTTTGGCTTGGCTTTGATAAACTCTTTGATGGTTCCCACCCGCCCTCTCATTGCAGCAAAGTGGAGAGGAAGAATCTCATCTTTGTCACTAACCAAACTCATTTCAGGGTTTGTCATCAAAAGCGCTTTCACCACCTTTGTGTGCCCTTTAGCTGAAGCCAAATGAAAAGGACAGCGTCCTTCTGAGTCGACTTCAGTGGCTAAACTGGGACTATACTGAAGAAGAACCTGACAGAACTTTAAATGTCCAAGCAAAGAGGCTTTGTGTAATGGAGTTTCAGTGAAGGGGTGGAGTGATACTCTAATGAGAATAAGAGGGTGTTTTTGGATCAGTGTGTTTAAGCTATTCACACATCCGTTTAATGATGCTCCATAGAGTTCTTTCATTGCATCATCCCGTAGTTTTGGATCTTCCAAAATCTCCATTGCGGGAATGTTGGAAGCCAAACCAAATAATATTGGTGTTCGTGGTTTCTCACAAGTTAATATATATTCAACAAATATTGATCGATGTAATGACTGAGCTAATGGAAGAAAAAGACAACAAAAAAGGCATGTTTCTTAATTTGAACATTGTATGAGGAACCCATAGTCATATAGGCTCGAACGATTAAATAATCAAGAAAAAAAACGATGTTGATGAGTGAGCTGGCAAGCTGAATATTTTATTGTCTTGCTACATGTTTGAATACAATATGTTTGGCTGATCTGGTTACTATTGGCCTTTAATTGATCACAAATTATATTGCAGCAACATATTTGATGGATCCTAGTTACCTGTTGCCTTTTGTGTGCTTTATGTTTTTTTTCAAGTGATCGGAAAAATGATATCTGAACAAAATTAAAACTAATCAACAAGAGAGAAAGAGTATTATTTTTAAGCAACATCATTATTTTTTTCTTATCGAAGGGACAAGAAAAATAACAGGAAATGAGAGACTGGTAATGTCATTCCCATATTTGACATAATTCAATTGCTGTGCTGAATAAGACGTTGCTCCTTGCTGATTTTTACCAAATATTTACATTATCAAAGTCCGAAAAAAATGCTTCGCATGCATGGGAAACCTTTTTTTTTTTTTTTAAACAGAATTTTGAGACTTTTTCTATAATTCTTAGTATGTAACTTTATTCACTTAATTTTAGTTATACAATCTTAGTCCTTTAATTTTATTTATATTTATTCTTCTTTTTATATAAATTATATTTATCAAATTTT
>JAMLFT010010638.1:0-11675 GCA_026544285.1 Pachyrhizus erosus
AAAAATAATTAAATTGAAATTTAAAAAATAAAAAAATATAAATTATAATAAATTATTAAGCAATATAACTAATAAAAATAAAATTTATTTTATACTAGGAGTATAAAAATAAGCATAGAAGGATTTGAGGATTTTTTTGAAAATTTTAGAAACAAAAATAATTAGGTTAAAATTAAATTAAAAATAGAAAAATATAAATAAAATAAAAAGAAAAGAAATTAAGATAAGAAAGAAGGAGAAAATGAAAAGGAGGGGAAATGGATTCAAACTAGAGGCTGCGTGGAGCAAGAGAGAGAAGAAAATGCACAGCTTTGTTAGTTGAGCTACCCCACGTGGATAACATACTCGTGCCATAATTAATATAAGAGGATAAAGAAAATAAACAAAAGCAGAAGTAATAAATAACGGGGTTGGCTAGGTTCAAACCCACCCTCCTAAGACACTGAGAGGAATGAGAGAGGAAGGTTTGCCATTGAGATCGCTAGGCCCATCGCTGACACTTAAGAATGTATTTAATCTTATATCCTTTCCCAACCTTCTTCTTCCTCCTTAAGCAAACCACCATTGACAAAGCTTTGCAAATTACTCCAAACTAGTCCCAAACGCTTGGTAGTACGCCCAGTAACTTGCAGGTGCAAAGAAATCAAAGGATCACGAATTTGCAAGAGGAAAATCGAGCCTCCATTGAAGAAAATTGAAACTTTGAATTAACATTGGAGGAATCTTCTTTTCTTGTTAATTTAATTACAAAATTGTTCTATATCGTTTCAATTAAGATTCCTGATCATTTGAAGCTCTAAAACATGATAATTCTCCAGAATCAAAAATTTGAGTTCATGTTTTGAACTTTGTAAATTTTGATCAAATTGACTTATTCTGGACATGATTGTTCAATTAAAAGGTGGGTTTTGATCGTAGTTAGTTATTGAAGGGTTTTGAGCAGTTTAATTGCCAAAAACACGAAAGAATTCAAAGTTCCCAAATTTGAACAATCTGAGCTTATTCTAGTAAAAAAATTTGTGGAAAAATGTTAGGAAATTATTTTAATCTTTCCTAGAGACTAGAAAGCACTTTTGAAGTTGTAAACATCCTTGAAAATAAAATTATATTTTCAAAATGATAATTTTATCCCTAGGAGATAAAATTAATTATTTTTATCATTCCAGGCCATTTTAATTATTAGAAAACAACCTAAGTACCTTGAGGCATAAAATAAAAACTATCTTAAAATTTCAGGGGTAAAAATCTAAAAATAAAAATTTGAAAAGGTAAATTTTTCAAAATGACCAAAATACCACTAAGGTTTAAAAATAATTTTTTAACACTTCTGGAGAATTATAAATCCAAGAAAGATAGTGTGGACTGCTTTTAGTATGGTTAGGGTCTATATAAATTTTTTAAGAAGGATGAGAAAAATTTCAAAGAACACAAAATTTCATAAATGGCTAAAATGCCCTTAGGTCTAAAAATCATGATTTTTGTAATAATCTTTTCGTGTAACTTTAGGAATGGTCAGGGGAACCCTTGAAAACTATGTATATGAGAACTTTACCCATATGGAAATTGTATTTAGAAATAGAGGCCCATAAATGAAATATTGTTTGTAAAAATGACCATTTTTGCCCTTAGGACAAAATTATAACCAATCTAATATTAGATCCGATTTCTATCCTTAAAATTGGTAAGAAACTTAAATCTGTATTATAGTCCAAGGTTTTTTTTATGGAACAAGATTTCTTAATATTTATATAAATGGACAAAAATGCCCCTGATTTGTAAATATTAATAAAAACTTAAGTAAAGAACAATATGATGTATGAATCTTAGTGGGGAGAAGATTTAGTATTTGAAACCTCACTTTAATGGATAATGTAATCAATAAGTCTCTCTAAAATAAGAGATCCCCCACAATGTAAATAGACCAGGAAAGAGCCAGTAATGATGAATGGTCAAACAAAGTTAAAAGTGGATAAAAAAAGCGGGAATTTTCTAACTACAAAAGTTCTAGGGATCTAGTACCAAGAAACTTGATTGATGGAAGTAAAGGTGAAATAAATTATACAAGTGGTACCAAAGAATGAAGAAATGCAATGGGTTGACTATAAAACTTACTTGAGGAATGTATGTAGGCTATGGAAGTCCTTGGGGGTATATAGGCACCAAGTTTGTGAACTGCCTGATTTAAGGAGTCACAGAGCCGACTTAGTAACCCTGAAAAAGTAGAGCATTGCCAAGATCAGTGGAGAGTATCAAAGATCAGTACCAACTTAAGATATGTATTCCTGATTGTCACCCAAATAAATTGCAACTTATTAATTTAATGTTACGTTTCACATAAGTCCTTAGGAGTTAGTAGTAAGAGGCAACGAGGGATCCCAATCGCTAGTTCTAATAAATAGGACTTGATACAGTAAGGTTGAGAAATTATGATTACAGATACGCCAATATGATGTGTTTATTAAAAGAATTGGAGATTCACTCCTATAACTAACATTTTAAGTAAAGATGTTTGAAGAGTTCTTTCCTTTACCTCGCTTTGTGGTCGATGGACCAAAGACCCACTATATCAGTTAGACACATATACAGGATATGTTCCTTTTACTTTCTTTCTTGCAACTCCCTTCACCTTGACAACTTCAGGACAAATAGATCGTCCCATAATACTAACTCAGGTAGAACCTCCACGAGTCTTAGAATCACCTCTCGAGTTTCCCCCACACCCTAGGAGGAGGCGACCAAGCAACTCTTCCTCTTCTTACAACAAAACTAGCATCGTTAGGACTGCTCCTAGAGCATAATTATTTGTGGAGGAAGATCAGTTACAAAATCCTATAAATGAATCTTAATTTTTTCTTTCATAATGTAAAAGTAGTGTAGTGCTTATGTGAACTTATGTTTATTAATGAATGAAAGTATCTTTGGATAATTATGTGTGTATTTATATTAGTAAAATTTAGGTCATTATAATTAAATGGTATTAGAGCAGTTCATCCTATTAGGACTTAGGAATGGATCCACTAGAGGTATTTAGAAAATAGGACATGGGATATACATAATCAAGATAGAATAGTTACCAGTTTGTCCTTTAATAATCATGAGTTATATCTCAAGCACAAATGGGAGGAAGACCTACCAATTAGAACACCCAAAATATCTTAGAAAGGATAACTCAAGTATTAGAACACATAAATCAAGAGCGAGATGAGGAGCCTACAAAGTACAAAGGGCTAGCCACTTTCAAGAGAAACAATCCCCCAAGATTCAATGGTTCCTTCAACCTTGAAGGAGCACAAAATTGGATTTTTGAAATTGAGAAAATCTTTACAGCAATGTCTTGTTTAGAGGTACACAAGGTAAACTTTTCCACCTTTATGTTTATTGGAGAATTTAAAAATTGGGGGACGTTACAAAATCCACCCTCTCAAGAATAGACAACATAATACCCTGGGAAGCATTTAGGCAGAAATTTCTAGAAAAATACTTTTCGGCAAATTACCAATAGAAGAAAGCTAGAGAATTTCTAGAACTAAGACAGGAAAGTATGACTGTAGGTAAGTATGCTTCCAAGTTCAATGAACTATTAAAATATTGACCCTATTTTGGATTAGACGATGGTCCCGCTATCAGTTCCCAATTTGAAAATGAATTTCGAGCAGACATTAAGCAAGTTATAAGATACCTACAAATTACAGATTTCCCTACTTTAGTTATTAAAATTAGAATTTATGAAGAAGATTGTAAAGCTTAACAGGCACAATGGAGATCAGGAGGCCCATCAAGACATCTTAAACGGACTTCCAGTCAAGCATTAAGGAAATCATATCAGAAACTCTTTTCTTTCCAAAAATAGATGATTACAAGAACTCAGAGTGTAGGTAATTCCTCCCTAATAACACCAATAGGAACTTTGATACGATGTTTCAAATGTGGAGGACCACATTTTCAAAGGGATTGTCTGAGGACTCCTACTTGCCCAAATTGTGGCAAAAAGCAGCACCTTATGTCAAATTACTAGTCACTCAAGAAGGAAGTTCCAAATGCCAACAAACCCGCAAAAGGCTCAGTTAATCAAGGGATAGAAAAACAATCAACAACAGGAAGGATCTTTACAATGAGTGGTTTAGAAGCAGAGAAGATTGACGATCTTAATGTGGTAAGTGCCTTATAGCCAATAAACTTGTTAATGTATTATACAATTAAGGCACTATCCATTCTTTTATATCTTTTGCTTGTGTAAAAAGTCTGTCTCTAATTACTAGTAAGTTACCTCGACCACTCAGAATTAATACTCTTACCAATCAATTAGTTAATACAAATTTAGTATGTTCAAACTATATGATACACATAGAATGTCAAAAATTTACACTTGACCTAATTTTCCTACCTTTACAAAATCTAGATATAGTACTGAGAACGGATTGGTTATCTACTAACCATGTTGTCCTGGATTGTCATAACAAAACTTTACACTTTGGGAATATTCAACACAAGTTATCAGAGAACATAAAAGAAATAAAAATTCCTCAAATCTTTGTAGCATTGATATTAGAATAAGCAAAAGAGGATAATCAAATTAAAAGTATCCCCAGAGTAAAAGAATACCTAGAAGTTTTTCAAGAAGTTAAGGAATTACCTCCAAAAAGGGAAGTGGAATTCTCTATAGATCTCATGCTTGGAGCTAGTCCCATTTCTATTGCTCTATATAGGATGTCACCAAAATAATTAGTCGAGGTCAAAAGTCAACTAGAAGAATCGTTAGAAAAGAAATTGATACGACCCAATGCGTCCCCTTGGGGAGCACCTGTGTTATTAGTTAAAAAGAAAGATGGTAGTATGAGACTATGTATAGACTAACATCAGTTGAATAAAGTCACCATTAAGAACAAATGCCCTCTTCCTAGGAAAGATGATTTGATGGATCAATTAAAGGGAACCCATGTATTTTCCAAAATTGATCTTTAATCTAGCTACCATCAAATTAGGGTAACAGTTAAAGATATTCCAAAAACAACTTTTTGAACCAGATACAAACACTATGGATACCTAGTTATGCCCTTTGGATTAACCAATGCTCCTGCCATATTCATGGATTACATGAATCGAATTTTCCAAGAATACATTAATTAATTTGTAGTGATTTTCATATACGAGATCTTGATTTACTCCAAAAGCCATGAGGAACATGAAGCTCATCTAAGAATAGTACTATAAATACTCAAGGAAGGACAATTATATGCCAAACTATCCAAGTGTGACTTCTAGTTATCAAAATTCAACTTTTTAAGGCATATAATTTCTAAAGAAGGTATCGCGGTAGACTCCACCAAAGTAGAAGTTGTCATGCAATGGAAACCACCAACCACCGTCACTGAAATTAGAAACTTCCTAGGTTTAGTTGGCTATTATAGGAAATTTATTAAAGGATTCTATAAATTAGCCTTACCTCTAACAAAATTAACCAAGAAGGGACAAGCCTTTATATAGGATGAATCATGTGAGAATAATTTCCAAGAATTGAAACAAAGGTTAACGTTTGTACTTATCCTAATACTCCTTGACCCAGATAAGAAGTTTGACAATTATTGTAAGGCTTCTCGAGAAGGATTAGGATGTGTCTTAATGCAAGAAGGTAAAGTAGTTGCTTATGCTTCTAGACAACTAAGACCTCATGAAGCAAATTACCCAATCCATGATTTAGAATTAACAATGATAGTTTTTGTTTTAAAAATCTAGACACATTATCTGTATTGATCTAGATTCGAGGTATTTAGTGATCACAAGAGCCAACGATATCTATTTGACCCAAAAGAACTAAATATGAGGCAAAGGAGATGGATGGAGTTCTTAAAGGATTATGATTTTTAATTATCTTACCATCCTGACAAAGCTAATGTGGTAGCAGATGATTGTGTAGGAAATCCTTACACCTGTCTGTCATGATGGCAAAAGAAAAAAAATTAATTGAAGATTTTAGAAACCTAAATTTAGTTGTAAAACTGCACCCACAAAGTTTACTCCTAGGAACACTAACCATCACTAATGATTTCCTAGAATTAGTTAGAAAAGAACAATGTGAAGATTCTAGCTTGCAAGAACTCCTTGACTTAAATGATGCCTATTAGAAGGATAAAAACAAAATTATCAAGATCAATAGTAGAATCTGCATTCAATCAAAATCAAAACTAAAGAAATTAATACTGGAAGAAGCCCACAAAAGTCAACTTAATTTCCACTCAAAAGTAACCAAAATGTACCAAGATCTGAAGAAAACCTTTTGGTCACAAGGAATGAAGAGAGATGTAGTTAATTATGTGACTACATGCCTCACTTATCAAAAAGCTAAAGTAGAACATCAAAAACCATTAGGTCACCTTCAACCTTTGCAAATCCCAAAATGGAAATGGGATAGTATCTCAATGGATTTTGTTACAGGATTACCTTGAATTATTAATGGACATGATGCGATATGGGTAATCATAGATAGATTGACCAAATTTGCCCATTTCTTACCAATCAATATTCGTTATTCCTTAGAAAAGCTGACCCATATTTACTTAAGGGAAATAGTACGATTACATGGAGTCCCTATTAGTATCATTTTTTATCAAGACCCCCGATTTACTTCAAGATTTTGGCATAGTCTTTAGAATGCACTAGGAACTAAACTAAAGCTTAGTTCAACTTATCATCCCCAAACAGATGGACAAATAGAGAGAACTATCCAAAGTTTGGAGGATTTGTTAAGAGCATGAATATTAGAACAACTAGGAGGATGGAGTGAATTCCTACCGCTTGTAGCATTCACTTAGAACAACAATTACCATGCAAGTATAGTAGGAATGGCTCCATACAAAGCACTTTATGGTAGAAAATGTAGAACACCCTTGTGCTGGTTTGAAATAGGAGATTCAATCATGTTAGGTCCAGATATATTATAACAAACCACAGATAAGGTAAGAATAATCCAAGAAATGCTTAAAGGGATGTAGGATCGTCAGAAAAGTTATAATGATCAAAGAAGAAAACCCCTAGAATTTATAGAAGGGGAACATGTCTTCTTAAGAGTAACACCCACCAAAGGAGTATGTAGAGCTTTGAGGCCCATATCAGATTCGTAAAAGAATTGGCCCAATGGCATACCAAATAGCTTTACCACCACACTTGGAAAATTTACATAATGTTTTTATGTATCTCAACTTAAAAAATATATCTCAGACCCATCACATGTGTTAGAATCCGATCTAATAACAATAAGAGAAAATCTAACCTTTGAAGCTACACCAATAAGAATAGAAGACCGAAGGATCAGGCAATTGAGAGGAAAAGATATCTAATTGGTCAAGATACAATGGAATTCAAAGGATAAAGAGAAGCAACCTAGGAGTTAGAAGACAAGATGAGAGAATTATACCCTCAACTATTCTAACAAGGAACAAATTTTGAAGATGAAATTTTCTTTTAGGAGGGTAGAATTGTAACATCCTATTTTTTTTAATATAAATTTAATTTATTTGATTTTATGGACATAGATAAATAGTTCAAATATAATTTTAAATTCATTATTCAGTTATTCATTTAGCAAAATTTAAAACTTTAGATGTAATTAGGAGTGAATATTATAATCTAGAGAAATTAATAATAATAGGATATTAAAAGTCCTCAGAATATTTAATTAAAATTTAAAATAATAAAATAAAGATAAGAAAAATATGATTTATAATTAATATATGAATAATAAAACTAATATGATAAAATTTATTTTGTTACAGAATTTATAAAAATAAACAAATTAGATTAAAAGAAGAATTTTAGAAATTTTTAGAAGATTTTTAAAGGAAAAAATAATTAAATTGAAATTTAAAAATAAAAAAATATAAATTATAATAAATTATTAAACAATAAAACTAATAAAAATAAAATTTATTTTATATTAGGAATATAAAAATAAACAGTGACATTAATTTTTCACATGGCCAATCCATCCATCAAATTTAATTTCAAAATTTTCCCCTTTGTAATAGATTCTAGTTTTTGTAAAACCACCTGCACAAACTTATTTTTATCTTTTTATTCCTTAATCCAAACCTTACAAAATCCTTACGAGTGATTACCAACATGTTCAGGGTCCTAAAAAAATTTATTCTAGTCTAGTCGAAGCATTATCCCATACTAGATAAATTTTTAAAGTTTCAGCCACTCTACAAACTATATTTTTCTTTGTAAAAACAGAGTGGTATTCCAGCCAAGCAAACAAAAATATATCACATTTTACACCATCAAATAAATAGTTTCCATCCACACAATGATCACAAAATATTTGTACAAGCTTCCCACATCATTATATGTAACGATCTAAAAATTTCATTATAAAGATTATATATAATTATTTGAAGATACTTTAATTCATTAATTTACATGAATTTACATAAAGCTACACTACTTGTACATCATAAAGGATGAACTAAAATTCATCTCCAAGATCTTTTGATGGATCTTACTCCTCAAATGATTTTGCCCTAGGAACAAGCCTGACAGTTCTAATTCTATTGTAAGTAGAGGAAGTATTTTGATGGGAGTTTCTTGGTCTTCTCCTAGGATGTGAGGGAACTTGGGGGTGATTTTGATAATCGTGGAGGTTCTACCTAAGTCAGTATTATTGGAAGATCTATTTATCCTGAAGTTGTAGGAGCGAAAGATGTTGTAGGAAAGAAAGTAAAATGAATATATCCAGTATATGTATCTAAGTAGTATAGTGGATCTCTGGTCCATCGACAGTAGAGCGGGGTAATAGACAAGTGGAATAGAGGGCGAAAGGTATTGGACATCTTTTCTTGAAAATGTTAGTTGTAGAAGTGAGTCTCCAATTCTTCTAATAAACATGTCGTTTTGGCGTACCTGTGATTGTATACTTTTAACCTCTCCACATTGAGTCCTATTTATTAGTACTAGCATTTTGGTATCCCTCGTTGCCTCTCACTACTAACTCTAGAGGACTTATGCAAAACATAACATTAATTTTGTAAGTTGCAATTTATTGGGAGACTATCAGGAGTACATATCTTGAGCTAGTATTAGGCTCACATACTCTTGAGTGACCTTGGCAATGCACTGCTTTGTTGGGGTTACCAAGCTGGCATTGTGACTCCTTAGCCTAGGTAGTTCACAAACTTGGTGCTTATTCACCCCCAAGGACTTTCACAGCCTGCATACATTCCTTAAGTACCTTATGTAGTCATTCCACTCCATTTTCTCCATTCTTTGGTCTCACTCGTATTGTTATTTTACCTTTGTCTCCTGCGATCAAGTCTCATAGTACCAGATCCCTAAAATGTCTAGAGTTGGAAAATCTTCACTCTAATTTAATCTTTTAACTTTGCTTGACCATAACTGATCCACCATTACTAGCTTATCCTTTGGTCAATTCATATAGCGGGGGATCTTTTATTGTTAGGGAGACTTATCAATTACATCATTCATCCTATTGGGGTTGTAGGTACAAATTTTCCTTCCCACAATTGTAATTTATAAACCCTTTTCTTTTTCTTAAGTTTTTCCTATTTTTATAAGCTAGGGGCATTTTAGTCACTTTTAAAACTTTATTCAGATCACTAAACCATTTGCATTATGATTAAAACCTTGGTTAGAACACAAATTTAAATTTAAATTTTTACCAATACTAAGGTCAGAAATCTTATTCTAGGTTAAATTGATCACACTTTTTATTTTAAGGGTAAACTGGTCATTATTGCATATAATTCTTTATTTATGGATTTTTTACTTCTAAATATAATTCCAGGTGAGTATAATGGTTAGTCACACAGTTCCTAAGAGTTTTCCTTGAGGTTTCAAAGGATGGTCAATACACTAGTCATGGTTTTTAGGACTAAGGGCATTTTGGTTATTTTCCACAAAATGTGTTTTAGTAGGATTTTATTCCCTTTTTTCACTTCAAATTACATTGTACAGTCTTCTTAATACCATAAACTTAGTCCTTTTAAGCTAAAGGAGTTGTAGATAGTAGAAAAATTTAAATTTCTATTATAGGGGTATTTTGGTGATTTATGAAAAATTTGTTTCCTTGGAAATTTTTCTCATATTTTTCAACTATAAATTGTGGTATAGGTACTAACAGTTGTATAGGGAATTTAAAATATTTTTCCTGAAATTACAATGTCCAAAAAAAGCTAAATTCTTTATTTTTAAATCCTAGGGGTAAAATGGTCATTTTAAAAATATACTGTTATTTTTAAGGATTTTAAAATTTCAAAGGTGATTCTAATATTCTAGGTATGTTTATAAATAGATCCTAAAATTTTTCCTCTCAAAATTTTTATTAAAACAACCTTAAAAGCTTAATTTTCTTTCTTAGGGGTATTTTTGGAATTTTCAAAAATAATTTAATTTTTATCAAGTTTTCTGAGAAAATTTTCCTTCATTCTTTAGCACAAGGATAGGGCTACCTCTAGGTTGATTCTGAGGTTAAAATGAGCATAAATGAGTTTAAAAATAAATAAAAATAGTATAGAGGTATTTTTGTTAGTTTTTCCAAAAAGTGGGGCAAAATGGCAATTTGGACATCATTTAAACCTCTGGAATTGGGGCTAGAACTATAGAAGTTTTGAATTTTCAATCTTGAATTTTGATGGCATTTCTATTAAATTAATAATTAAAAAATGTTTGAATCTTTACACTCAACTTCGCCTAACCTTCAATTAATCAATTAAACATCAAATTCTGTTTATTGAATTTGAAATCCCAAAGATCAAAAATACGAAATTAACTTTTCAACTCTGGGGAATTATGGTGTTTCAAGGCTCCAAATACTCAAAAATTCTAATTAAAATAAAATATAATGATTCTGTAATCAAATTAAGAAGAAAAGAAGATTCCTCCTACCTCAATTTAAATTTTCGATTTCCTTTTATGAGAGCTCGGGTTGCTAATGCAAAATCGTGATCCTTTTCTTATTTCTTCTATTTCTCTTTAACAATAGATCTCTAGGAGCATGTCGATTCGTTTGGGACTGGTTTGGAGTTATTTGGAGGTGTGTGGAGGATTTTTTGAAAAGAAGTAAGCTTTCTTCAATGGTACATTTCGACTTTGGTTCAAGGCCTTTTTATAGCGTTTCTAGCCACCATAGGGGGATTATTTTATTCCCTTAGGCTAGGGTAATAGCTCTGCTAAGTTATTATGCCTAAGGGTGCTTGGTGGCGCGTGTTGCAGAGAGCCTTGAAGCTTTGAGAAGATTTCCATGGTGGTTTCTGAGGAAGACAAAGAAAACGAGGAAGGAATAAAACTATTTTATTTCATTAATAGTTCAACGATGGATGGGCCTAGTGGTCTCAATGGTCACTCTCCTTTCTTTCACTCCTCACGTGCCTTGGGGGAATGGGTTCGAACCCAGCTAACCCCACTTTTTGCTTTGCCTATTATTTATTTACCCAAGTCATATATATTAAATACAACATTGATATGCTACCTTGAGTGGGTACCACAGTTGGCAACAAAGTGCGTTTTCTCTCTCTCTCCTCCTTTAGCGTCCCTGGTTCGAATCCTCCCAAATTTTTTCAATTTTGTTTTTTATTTCTTTTCTTTTTCTTTTATTATTTTTTTCTATTTTTATTTTTATCTTAATTATTTTTACTTCTAAAATTTTCTAAAAACTCTTAAAATTC
>JAMLFT010010639.1:0-11675 GCA_026544285.1 Pachyrhizus erosus
GCTCAAGCGAGATTCTCAGCTGAAATTTCCTTTGCTCCTCAGCTTTGTTGATCTTTGACTCTTTAAGAAACCAACAAACATATCCCTATTCGTTTGTGTAAATGAAGATATTTTTTTGTCTTTGTTACTTCTTGAAATTTTCGTTCAGTATACAACCTGCACAGTGAATATAATCTAATAATTTACATAAGCTTTTCAATAGTGCTCAGTATAATAAAAACAAAATAAATGGGAAAAAAAAAGTATATTAGACTATGCACAGTGATTGGTCGTATCTGGTTCCATTACAAGCAAGAACCATCGCTCCATGCCTCTGCTCCGAAGCAGAAAAGCACAATTTCACGGTCTAATGCTGTGAAAATGGCTAATTCCACCCGCTCTTAATTTTACGGTTCTAAAAACCTCCCCGAATAAAAAATTGTGCATGAAGAAAAGCTCGTGTAATTAGTTGAGTCAATGAAATTTTAAAAAGTGTTAAAACTTGAGTCTAAGTGTTAAAAAGTGTGATGCTACAGAACAACATAAGGTTTCTTTGAAGTTGAGGCTAATCAGTATTGCCACAGTCCACTAAGTAATATGTCATTAGTGCATATCTATAAACCAAGAGTCTGTGGAGCAAATCATAAGTCAACTCTTAGGCGTACAAATTGGATTTCCTGAATTCTGTTCAATCATCAATACCTATTGTGTTACTAACAGAAATTAATCTTGTAATGCATGCGCGATTCCCTAAAACAACACCAAGTAATGTATTCTGACCTAATAAATTGCTAAGAGCAATTCATAAGGTCAGATAAACTCGAATGCACGAGTAGTGATAAGGGCATGCACTTGCGAATTCGAAAACTCAAAATCAAATACGTAACAAAATGGTAACAATATCAATTGATTATAGAGGAGGACGTTAAAGGGATCGGCACAGCTTTTTAGAATGTAAATATCAAAGTAAGTAGAAAATTTTAGAAAGTCTGCAATTAATGTTCTAACATTATGATCATTATATAAATTTCTATATCAGAATTGAAAAAAAAAAATCTAAAATGAAGATATTAACATGCTAGACTAACAAAAAAAACTTAAGAATCTCAACTACACTTTTAGTCCATGCGTGTTTGGAAGAAAAACCTTAACTAAACTTGCTAGTGGTTAACAGCTTCAAAATCAGTCTCAAAATGCGAAGAACCCAAGTTCACTATGCACCAGCTAAAATCATCGGAAAGAATTAGGAGCACAATAAATTGTGCCCATAAATTGAAGCAAAAAATTTAAAAATTACAAAAAAAAAAGGTTAAAAATAATGGACTAACCTTAAGGATCAGTTGGAGCATAGTGGCCAGCAAGTGAGCATACTACATTTGTAACTCACTCCATTTGACAACCATCATCTAGCATAACATACTTGCAGATGAGAAAACAGATGCCATTAGCAAATTAAACATCACACAATTAATGCTTTGAGACTCTATGATCATAATTTAGAGGAAAAGATTTAGTTATTTTACATTCAATGATGAATAATCTATTGTCAAGGTTGTTAAATCTGCAGCCAAGTGCTTCTTTGCAAAGGCCAAACGAACAGTAATGGCAATGCCCTGACCAAAAGGACCTGGAAAAATTGCAAAAGTGAATGAATAAATAAACATGAAACAAAGGAGAGTATCATGCTAATATATAAACTTTAAATTATATCAAACTTGTTTTGATTTCAATTCCGGGACTCTCAAAGAAGTTTTGCCTCTTCACCCGTGAAATTCCTTCAAATCTTGCTAAAGTTTGAACCTCAGCACAGCAATTTCGCTACTCAAAATTGAAAATATTACGTTGGCATTCCTTAAATTTGATGAAATCCTACTAATCCCTTTTTTAGTTTAAAAATTATACCGAACATGGTAAAAAATATATAAAAATTAATCTCAATTAACTATTTAGAACAAAAATATACATTCTTAATTTACATATATAATTCAATACGAGATTTTATCTTAAAACTTTTACTTTAATAATCTCTCAAGTCCACAGGTATTTTTATGTCAATAAACTTACTGTGAAAAATATAAATATGTCCATATAAATAATGTTAAAAAAAAAATTTTTATCGACTCAGATAATAATTATTGAGAATATGAGAGAGATAAATATAAGAAAAATCATCACCAACCATTCTAAATAAATCAAAAATTATATAAATAAACTTGACATCACATTTAATCCAAAATCTTAAAAGTTTTTTTTATTT
The DNA here is from genome assembly GCA_026544285.1 of Pachyrhizus erosus. Taxonomy (NCBI): domain Eukaryota; kingdom Viridiplantae; phylum Streptophyta; class Magnoliopsida; order Fabales; family Fabaceae; genus Pachyrhizus; species Pachyrhizus erosus. The sequence continues at coordinate 2,237 of JAMLFT010010639.1, forward strand.
ATATATCATTTAACTTTTATTTTTATCCGATATAAAATTTTATTTTTAGATTTGTATTCCACTAATAAAAAGGATGATTCTAAAAAATGGTAAAAAAATATAAATAATCATCATTAAATACATGGTACTTAGTTTCAATTGACACAAAGTTATTTTAACTTAAATCACTAATTTCAATTCTAAATATTGTGTTAACTATTTGAAAAAAGAATTTTATTGACTATGATAATCTCATTTAGTTTCAACAGTATTGTCTTTTCTTATAAATATACGTGGTATGTAAAGAAATGCGAACAATCGAATTTCTAATCTTTTTGACTCGTTACATGTGAAGCTCTGGTTTTGAAAACCATGTTGTGTGATGTATATAACAGACTTTATTTGATGAGATAAGCCAATAAGGTTTTATTGTTGTTTTATGCAATTCTCCAATTCAATATATCAACTTTTCTATACGTTAACATTCTATGACAATTTTATATGTGAATGTAAGACTTTGGTGTTAGAGTGTGGATATTAGAATGCAATAATTGATATCTTGCCAGTGGTTCTGAAATCTTTATGCCGAAAAGAACAGCAAATTCAATGGTCGCGTTTGTAAGTTTGTTTGCACTTCGGAGTGGGATTGTGGGCACGTGTGTGTGTGGTAGAAAATAGTTATCATGGAATGACAATGTTTGATCAGATCATTTTCTAAACTGAATCATTCAATCATATTTGTCTATTTCCCTTGTGTAGCCACCCACTGAAAATGTATCTAATGCTTTTCACCCATGCATGTAAGGTTTGTCCACAAAGGGAATTTCAAGGTAAAATTTTGTATTTTTAGAAATTGGCGTCGTTGTTCTGTACTACTTTTGAAGACCAATAAAATTTTGTCCGTACCACTTTGGAACTATTTATTTGGAAAGGCTGTCAAATTAGCTCAACATCGTATTTCAGAAATTCGATACGTTTTGCATAGTATAGAGTGAAGATTTGCTTTTCCTTAATACAGTTCTGCGGTTATGATAATTTCAGCACTGCAGAATATAAAACAAAATCATGTAAATTTAATAAAATGAAAAGACACTTAAGAAAAAGTGGAATTGGACATGAAGGATAGCCACAGGTCTTCCTGACAGAATTTATTCAAAGGCAAAAAGAGAAAGTAAAGAAGATGAATGGCTGGAACGCTGCTTTCTTTTACATATATTCTTCAAAGTGCCAAGTTTAGGCCTCTAATTCACAGAGCAAGTTTGAGTCACAGGCTAGTTAACGCAGGCTAATTAACTTTTATTCATTTTGTCACCTTCATTTTTGTTATCGCTAACAATAATTTGAGATACATTTAACCATATTACACAGGCTTTCTTTCTCATCTATTCTTCATTTTCTAAGATTTTGTATCACTTTTCATATATTTCTAGGGTTTATCTCGAGTGATTTAAGATAATTCTACTAAAATTCAATGAAATTGGATTAATATTGTAGCTTTTAGATCAATATTTTCGTAAATATGGAACCTAATAGGTTAGATACATGGATATATGTTAAGCATGCTACTTTCGGCTTCACGTGAGATATCTAAATTTTTTTACGATTGTAAATATGTTCTTTTTTTAATCTATTTTATTTTTTATTTTTTATTTTTTATTATTATAATTTTTTATTTTAAGTTTCTATATATGTTTTTATTTTGTTCCTGAAAATTCTCTATTTTTAAGTCTTTCTAATGTAATAATAATGCAACATTTTTTATGTGACACTATCTTAATATGATGCATATTAATGTTAGTATTTTAATATTTTTTTTAAAAATTTAATGACAAAGACTTAAAAATAAAAATTTAAAATCTTACAAAAATAATTTTTTTAAAAATAGCTACATAAATGAAAATAAAAAAATGATAAATTACATGAAAAAAATTAATTAAGTCATTTTCATTATTTTAAAAGAAATAAATGATTGTTTGTACCAGTAGAGGTGGACATAAACAAGTGACTCATTCCAATCCGAAATATTAAAAAAGAAAAATAGAATGTTGGATGGTTTCGGTTAGATAGACGAATTTATTGGGTTGAAAATTCGATTTCAAATGATTTGTCATAGTTGGTCTTGATTTCAAAAATTTTATATCATGAAAGACCAACCCAACCAACCATAATTTACACAAGCTTATATATATTTTTTATGCACTTATGATATGAGTAAAATATTAATGTATGTAAAAGAAATATTAATGTGACATAAAGCTATCTTCAAATTCAACACTTATCCTATGAATCCCATTCATCGTGACATTATCCATAAAACATAAAAAAAAAAAAAAAAAAAAAATTGTAAACAGAGACAACAAAAAATATTAATATGGATTTCACAAGCTTTTATCAAATTTGGTTGATATAATGACAAAGCCGATCTATGGAAGTTAGAAATCTAAATCAAAAAATATTCTGTTCTCTCGAAACATCTTTCTCATCTATCTCTTTGACTACAATATATTCATGTTATTTGTTCTAATAGCTTTGTTTGAGGTTTTATGCACAGGGTTTTGCTTCTTATTTGTGTTTGTTATCTACATTGTTATCGATTTGTGGTTTTAAATTTGTTGTAAAAAGGAAATTGGATGAAAAGGATTTATGAGAGCATATTTTGGACGTAGCGATTTCCATTGTTCTTGAAGTCGTCATCAACAATGACTATTTTTTAAATTCGTCCATAATGAATCGAATAGCCTGTGAGTTACTTAGATCCAAAACCCAACTAAACTAAATGATGAAATGCTCGAAATCGAATTGTAATGATTTATGTCGGATGAGATATTTTAGGTCTGAATCCGCCCGTACCCATCCAATGCTTGGTGTCCACAAAGTGCAGTAATTCTGGAGGCATGTGTAAAGGCATAAATTTCACAAATGTTTTCCTTTGTATAGCTGCCATGATAACACTCTCTGTGCTTTTTAATACCTTTTCCATTTAACAATTTTGGTGTTCACATGTCCATTTTTTAGGGGCCCTAGTTTAAAGTAGGTTTAAATAATTTCTTATTTCTTACAATTTTGTATTTTTTTTATTTTTTATTCTTATAAAAAAATTATTTTTAATCCTTACAAATTATATTTATTTTATTTTTTATTCTTAAAATATTCTAAATAATATTTTTTTATTGTTCAAAACATTATATAAAACGTTTTAAGGACAAAAAATAAAATAAACATAATTTTAAAAGATTAAAAAAATACAAAAAATAAAACATTACTAAATTACAAAAATTAAAAAGATATTTAAATTTTTAAAATATAAAGATTGAACTTCTTGAATTTAAGTGTTACATATGAAGTTGTATGGGATCAAGAAGAGTGTTAGCTAATAATATATTTTTAATGTATTTTGTAAATATATATTTTAATTATTAGTTAAAATTTATTTAAAACTATAAACCAGAAGATTAAATAAAAAAAAAATTTATCAAAAAAAAAAAAATTTAATTAAAAATTTAGCTAATAAAAAGTGTCTTCAAAAGTATGTGTTGCTATCATTTTTAGGGTTATAAATAAATAAGGAAGGTTGTAATATCTTAACTTTGCTATTTTGACCTGCTATGTAAATAAGGAAGTTTTAATATATTTTGGTCTTTAATATCAATTTTCTTCTAGTTCCGTTTTGACTACTATTAATAACATTGCTGCTAATATTTTGTAGTGAGATAGAACAACCAAAACTTTTCTGTTATGTTAAAAATTTCTGACAATTTAATATACTCTTAAAAAATCTCTGTTGATTTTATATCACCACAAAAGTTTTGTGGAGATCTTAATAGCAACGTCATGTAACGGTAAAATTTAGATTGTTATAACAATCAAACAAGTAATTTTTTATAATGTTTTTTCATTATTATAGCTTATTTTATTTTATACATTTTTCTCCTCTTAACTTATTTCTTTTAATATATAAAAATTGTTATAACAAAGTGTGTTGTTAAAGTTACCTTATCTATTGTATATATGGACCACCATAGTCAACCGTGGGTTAGTGGGAGGCATAATGAAGAGAAGAAAACATACACCCACCCATTGCAGTATATATATATATATAATAGTATGAAGTATTTATCATTTTTATAGATAACTTTATTTAAAGAGAGTGAGTTTACCACCATTCAAATCAACGATTTGTTGATTATTTTTTAATTATTTAATTTATTTATGAATAAATTCAACTAATTTTGTAATTATAAAAATAAAATTAATGCTTTACTTAGATTAGATTAACAATTGTTATTGAATATAGAATAAATAATCCAATATATCTTTGTAATAATCTGGATTAAGTGGTCCAAAGTTCATTAATTAAACGTAGGTCTATAAGGGACGATTCCTAGATTTTATGTTATTTAAATATAAAAAATAAACTATTTTATAAAAGTTTTTAAAAATATAATATATTTTAAAAAATATGTTGATGAATAAGTTAGATGTTTTTTTATTAAATAAGTCATAAATAAATTATTTTTAAAAGAATATAACTTGCATATAATCTTTTAAATATTTTTAGTGTAAAATTCCAAATTTAATTGAAGAAGAACATTAAAAACACTTAGGAAAAGGAAACAAAAGCACTTAAGAAGTTGCATTTAAGTTTTGTGAATTTTTTAAATATATTTTAACGAATCATAAATACATTGATAATTTATTTTTAATACTACACAACTTTTATACATGGAAATTTTGGTTAAGCCATGGCACGAGGAATTGTCACGGTCAATATTGGAGGCGGAATTAATGTGGGATTTATTTTATTTTTTTGCAGAGAAAACCATATTGGAAAGAAAAGAAAACCTTAGATTCCTGGAGGCAGAAAAAAACAGTAGAAAGCACTAATTAATTGGTTGTTATTATGTCTCTGCAGTGACTCCACCTACGAAAAACTCAAAAAAGTTCATCTGTATCTAATTGTGCTACACGCGACTTTGCTCTCAAATAACACAAGTACATAACTTCTTCATAGAGGCATGGGAGACTTAAAAAAAAAAAAGAAGCTTGGGAAACCATTCGATAAGATATATCATCCATTTGATTTTAAAAAAAATAGATTTAATTAAAAGATCTTTTAATTTCTACATTTAAATTTTTTCTTTTTACTTTTTATATTTATTATTTTAAAGATTAAATATATTTTTTAATCCTTAATAAATGTTTTCTTACTTTTGATCCTCAATATTTTTTTAATATTATTGTTTATTCTTAAATATGCATAGGTAGTGTTTTAAAAAGTAAAATAAAGTGACATAAATAACACTCTAAAGATAAAAATAAAATAAAAAATTTATTAAAAAATAAATAATAAAATTTATAATTTATTATTGACCAAAAATATATTTAAGCTATTTTTAATCTTCGTTAAAAATACTAAAAGCATTAAATGATATAAGTAGGGACTAAAAGAGATTTAAAATAATATGTGTATAGACTAAAAAATATTTTTAAGTAGCGGTGGATCCTAAGTTAATTAGAATAATTTATTTTTAAAAATAAAATTAATAATAATTATTGTCATATATGTAAACAAAATGTCAAGTTGAATAAATTGTAAACATATATAGTGAGTTAACCAATAAACGATAAAATTTGATAATAATTGAAAATTTGGAATAATGAATTCAAATTTTATAAATAAAGTGATAAAAAGATTAAAAAATAAACATTATATATATGCTTATATTTTTTTCGAAGTTAAGGGATGTATTTACACTCCTTCAAGGCTAAGTAGATTTGTTATTATTTTAAAGTAAAAAGATTAAGAGAAATCTTTTGTAATTATAGAAATTGAATGACTAATTAAACCAAACAATTATTAGATATGACATAGAATATGTATTATTTGAAAAAAAAAAGAATAAAAGACATGATGAATACAAAAATGCTTTTAGTTTTTATGTTTATTTTAAAATTAGTTATAAAATAATACAAAAGAGACAAAATACATAGTAAAAATAAAAAAGTTGTTAATTAGTAAATTAAAATCCAATGAATAAACCTACTAGGATTAACTTAATGATATATGCATGAGAACTTAGGTTTGATCTTCATTGTTGTCGATGTACATAAAAAAAGTTTAATAAATTAGAGAGTCTTGAGAAAATTAAAGAAAGATAAATATATTATTGTTGTCAATTTGTCATCCATCTACATCAATTTTGGTTGGTACATATCACAATTTCAAGCTTAGACATCATACACTAGAAGTGGTTAGGATGTAGTACATTGTAAAAATGTTCATTGTTTGATCAAGTGAGGTAATTGACAACAATCTCATTAGGACATCTAGTAACTTCTCTTTTAATGTGTGGTAGTCTATCTCTAAGTGTTTTGTTTATTGGTGAAATACTAATTTAGTTGCTATGTATAAAGCTCTTTTGTTATTATAATAAATCACTTGTTGTCTTTCACATTAGGATGCATTTCACAAGTAGCAAAAGCACACATTTTATATTTTACTTTCAAGAAGGAATAAGCAATTGTGACTTGTTTCTTAGCATTCCAACAATTCAAGGAATCCCCCAAGTAAAAATAGTAACTACTCAATGATATCCTGGAGTCAACTCACCCTCTTTAATTGATATTAATGAAGCTTAAGAGTTGCAAGAGTAAGATCCAGGGAAATATAGCCCTTTCACAAATGTTCCTTTTAAGTAAAGAAACATATGTTGAGCATTTTGACATATGTCGTGGTTGGTTGGAACAAAAGCTAACTTAGTTGTTGGAATACATAACTAATGTTATGGTATGTGGTGGTTAATTGAGGATCCTTCCAATTTTGTAACATAGAATAAGGAGGACTAGAATCATGATTAATCCAAATGTTAGGATCGAGGGGAGTTTTAGCTTGTTTATAACCTAAGACCTCTACATCATGAAAAGGATAAGGGTAGTTTTGACAAAGATATATGCCATGAGGAGAATAATAGGAAACCTCCAATCTTAGATACTATATTTTGGAAACTATTTTGAATTAGCATGTTGAACAACCTTTCATACCATTTGTAACTTGCTTGTTTTAAACCATACATGTACTTCTTCAACTTGCACACTTGGTCATTACCCATATGTGGAATACTTTGAGGAACTATTATGTAAACATCTTCCTTAGTTCTCCATGGAGAAATGTGTTATTCACATTAATTTAATGGATGAATTATCCCTTACTTTAGGTAAGTGCAAGCAACAATCAAAATATGGTTAACTTTGTCTCTAGAGAAAGTTTCAAACTAATCTAGACCTTCGTTTTGGAAGTAGCCCTTTGCCACTAAATAGGCTTTAAAATTATTTATCTTGTAGACCCATATATCTTTACTTGATCTTGTACACATATTTACTAACTATAAGAACAATTCCCTTAGGTAGAGTGACAATCTCCTAATAATGATTAGCTTTAAAGCTCAAAGCTCAACATTAATCACATTAACCAAATCCTTATCTTTAATAACTTACAAACAAAGTGGTGGTCTTATCATAGTGGAGATGAAGAATGCATAAGATTTGTGGCTAGAAGACATGGTAGCATGGGATGCATAATTGGAAATAGGATAACAACTGGAGGAAGTGGATGTGGAGGTATGTGAGACAATAATAGTCTTTGAGATGAAAGGGAAGTACCTTGGTTTGAGTGGATTGACAAATAGGCAAAGCAAATTCATTAAAAGGTTGAAGAGTAGTTTCAAGTTGTAAGGATTAAGTTGGTGCAGATTGGTCATTAAAGGCAATAGGTGAAAGGTTTGTGTAGTCTAAACATGAGAAATAATTAGTTTGAGACAAATGTCAATATATTACCACAATGATTTAACATGAGTGTCATGTTACAACTTACAAGCCACAAGGGAAAACATACTCATGGAACATAACATGTACGTCTAGAAACTTGAATATTTATTAGTAAGTCATAAACAATATACCCTTTTGTTCCATTCTTATATCCAAAAAAGATAAACCTAAGTGTCTTCGAATCAAAATTACTCCTTTGTGGCACCTAATTGAATACATAAATACCTAGAGATAAGTAAGGTCCAAAGTTTGTTATGAAAAAATTGGAAGAGAAATCTATTATCTAATAATTTGGTGGGAACTTTATCTATTATCTATTATCTATTATCTATTATCTATTATCTATTATCTAAAAAGATGTGTCACAACATAGCTCCACAAAATTTTGGAATAGATGATTATAACATGAGGACACTTGCAATGTTTAAAATATGTTGATACCTCATTTGTACTATTCTATTTTGTTCTAGATTCTCCTTGTAATTGGTTTAGTGAATAATTCTACTATATCCATTTTAAGCGGGCAAGGTATATGTAGGATTATTATCATTCCTTGCAATCTTAACTAATGCACCAAACTGATTTTCAACTAAGGCAATAAAATGTTGTAGTAGCAATTGAACTTCACACTAGCCTTTCAGCATAATAACCCATGTAAAACAAATATAGTAATCTAAGATAGTGATAAAATAGTTGTGATTATGTAAAGAAGCAAGTGAATATGGTCCTTAATGTCAATATTATATTATTACACCTTGCAATCATTTAAATTTTGGTGTTTTATGTTTAATAATGTGATTGTTTAGTGGAGGTTGATTTAAATTATGATTATATAGGTTTGTGCAATTAGGACTCTCGTAAATATTTTGAAGTTAATTATTTATACATGATAATTTTTTTGTTCTAATCATGCATATGATGGTATATAGCTCTGTTGTAATAATTTTGTTGTACCATTAAAATACCTCAAGAATTTTTTTAGCATCAATTATTGGTCTTATATAAGAAAAATGTTATTTATTAAATGAGTATATTACTTTAAATCTATGATATTTCTTTGATGGAAATTATATTGAGATATTAATATCTACTTTCCTTGATAAAAATGCTATTTTGAGGTATTGGTCTCCAATTTCCTTGATAGAAATTATATTTTGAGATTTTCATCTCCATTTTTTTTGTAGTTTACTTTAAATGAGTTTATAATTTTCTTACTACATTGATCATTATAGAAATATAAGGTTTCTATCATGAATATTTTATTTCATGTAAATCATGAATCTCTTATTATCATTTGATTTTACTCTTTAAGGGAGGCATAATTAATACTTTTACATAGCAATATACAATGATCATAAATTAAACCATGACAAGTATTATTACACTAATACACTTATCTAATAATTATGATGATAAGAGATAATAATTATAAGGTTATAGATAAACTCTTAATAGTTTATTTCTCACTAAATGTGAAAACAGGAGAAGCGATCTAACCTTTTAAGTTGGTCAATTAGTTAAAATATCATATTTAAACTTTTTAAAAAATTCTTTTAAGTAAAATGATTGGGTTTCAAGCTTCAAAAAAAATTCATTAGGCCTATTAGGTTGATATGTTTATATATAATATAACATA
>JAMLFT010010640.1:0-11650 GCA_026544285.1 Pachyrhizus erosus
AAAAATTTATTTAAAATAAATATTACTTTTAACTTTTCAGTATAATATTAATTATTTTTTTTATTTATACTCATAATAATAATAATAATAATAATAATAATAATAATAATAATAATAATAATAATGTGTATAAAAATTAAAAATAAAATATTGATAATAAGGTTAATTTTATAAAATTCTTAAAATTTATTTGTTTTATATCATCCTCTTTTATTTTTGGGAATATAAAATTGAGAATAAACATTCGCACATTTATTAAAAGATTATGATGATATATTTTCAGCTATATTTTATTTTTAAAAAAGTTTAACTTTTACATTCTAAACATTTATATTTTCATGAGAAAAGAGTGAATATTTTATAATTAAAATGGAAATTGTTGTTTCTAATAATTATTTATTCTCATTATCTTTTTTATTTTTTATTTTTAATTAAATAATTTGTTTTAAATTATTAAATATTAAACAAATATGTTTATAGTAATAACATTCTCGGATATAATATATTTGAGAATATGATTCTTAAAAATGTAAAATTTTAACGTGAAATAAATTCTTCCTTATTTTCTTTCATTTATTTATTATCTATTTTTACTCAGTATAAAAAAATATAGGATGAACTTTATTTTAAAATAGAGAAAATAATTATTTTGGCATTTTATATTATAAAAAAACAATTTAGTCATTGATTTTTACAACTATTAATCACTTTGATATATACATATCAATTAATTTAGTTCCCAACATAAGTGACTAATTGATTGATTGTCGAATTCAATAATTAACTTAATAAATTTCATAATGTTGTGAGCTAAATTGACAGATGATACTGATTTTTAAAATATTGTTTGTCAAAATTTAAAAAAAAAACTATATTTTCTTTATAGCATTACACTACACTATTATTGAATTTTAACAATATTAAAAAAAATGTTATCATTTGCATTGACAACATTCTTGTAAATGGATAACATAGTTCACGTGATTAAATAGTTTTAAAAACATATCTTAATAACATTTAAAAAATGTTGATAATTTTAACATTTTTGGTGAAATAAGAATGCAAACAGAAACCAGAAAACCTCTTGAAAAACTCATACAACCAAGAATCTACCCTTAAAACATGAGAAATAAAATATGGGATCGTATCAAAGATGCATCTCGAGTATTGCCAAATTTGGCCAAGACATCAACAACCTGAATAACTTCTCAAAGAGTATGGATCCAAGTAATTTGACTTGTGTGCTGATGAACATTATGGATGGCCTTAGATGAAAACAACTCTTAGACAAAAGACTAATCGCATACTTTGAATAAAAAATAACATTAATTTTGAGAAATCCTTTACTCCAAGCTAGTTGCAAACCATAAAGGATACCTTAAAAGCTTAGCCTCTTAGATAGAACAAGTGCCTAATTTCGCAGCAAATCCAAATACAAAAATTCCATCCTCATCTTGGGAAAATTCCACGGAATAAGGTGTTCCCTAACCCCCCAAGAATCATGATTTTAACATTTTTAAATATTATTAACATTTAAAAAGTATTATTATTTGTTTAGTAAAAATCTATTCCGTTTGTGTCATTTTACATAATGTTTAAAGTTTTGACATAAGTATTAAAAAATATAATTAATATGATAAAAATTTTAAAAATATAATGTAATTTTTAATATATTAATTTTCTTTCTAATTAATTAGATTATTTTTTATTTACTTCCATTAAAGATATTTTATGAAAAAAAAAAACATTTAACATTTCATTAACAATCAATATATAGTAAAAGAAAGTTGAAGAAATATTGACCATTGATAAAAATTTAAATTTAATAATAGCCATTGATAGTATTTTTTTTAACAACTGTATTGAATGAAAAGTTAAATATTCTCATTGATACTATTTAATATATAATTTTAAAAAATAAAAATTATTGTTGATATTTTTTATATTAAATACTAACATGTTACTTACTAAAAAATTTAATAAATATTAATTTTGATACTAAGTAGTAATATTAAATAATATATTACAACTTATTCACTTTTTAAAAAAAAATTTGATTACTTAAAAATATATTTCACTAATAAAAAAATTTAAAGTAATGATTTTATAAATATGTTGTTAAATTTAAAATAATTCATAATATATAATAATTAAAAATATAAATTACTAAATAAATTGGTATGTATATATTCACATTAATTCTATTTAATATATAATTTTGATAATTAAAAATTAATTTTAATATTAGGCAATAACATACTATTTATTATACAATTTTAAGAATTCAATATAAATTTTGATAATTTTAATATTAAATATTAATATTAAATATTATATTACTACTTATTGACATTTTTAAAATATATTTCATGAGTTTAAAATAATAATTAACATGTAGTTAAATTTAAAATAATTCATAATATGTAATAATTAAAGATATCAATTAATAAATAAATTGTTATGTATATAAGTCAACATATTTATTTTTAATTTATATTATAATAAATATTTATTGTATTCTAAATTGATAAAATAATAATTTTTTTAATTAGCTTATGAATATATAGTTCAATTTAGATGTTTTGAATACTATATATCCATCATGTGTGATAAGTATAAAATAATTATAAAAAACACAATAATGATATAGTTATCATTATTCATAACATTGTCTTTTTAATTCATTCAGAATCAGAAAAAATAGTAATATATGAAAAGTAGCATGTAATAATTTTAAAAAAATTAGTAACACGTATAAATAATAGTTATAATAAATAAATAATAGTAATAATTATAATAGTTAAATTATAAGAGATAAAATTTGAAGCATATATTAGTTATTATAGATAACATTTTTAAGAAATTACAGATTAATAACCTTAGAACATAACATGTTATGACATTAGAATTAATGAATAAATTATTGGTTTTATTATTATTATTGTTATTAGTAATAATAATAATAGACAAATCAAATTATATTGATAACAAATATTTAATTTAAGACATAGTAAGATTAATTAATTCAAAACTTTAATAATAACACAAAATTAAAACTAATATTTTTAAAATTATTATAAATATAATTTAAAAATATTTAATTTTTATAATAAATATATTTAAAAATATTAATCATAAATTAAAAACGTACAAAATTTAAGTATATGTAAACATAGTGTTTACAAATTCAAAAATCAATACTCAAATTTAGATAATTATAAAATTATATATTTTTTTATTTTTTTAATTTGTACATTTTATATAGGTATTACATCACTATTATTATTTAGAAAAAGAAATTATAATAAATTTTAATATATTTATTATTTTTAAGATAAAATCTACTCAATTAAAAATAATCAATAATCTATTTTAATTTTAATATAATTATATTTAATATATTAATAAATATTTTAAAATTTAATAATTTCATTTATGTAAATATTTTTAAAATACTAAATTTAAATTTTAAAAATATATAATCAAAATGAACTCATGCATAACGCGAGTTTAAAATCTAGTTGAAAAAGTAAACTAATATCCACATATTTAATATATGAACAAAAGTGAACTTTAACCATTACCTTCCCATGAACAACAGTCCTTAGGTTTGCATCAAAACCTGCATAATCTCATGGATACCAGAAAAATGAAAATACATCATGAAAATTATTGTCTTATTCACAATGATTATAGATGATCTTGCAAGTAGAAAAGTAGAACATTCTTCTACATGTTGCAAACATTCTCATTAGTCATACACCAAAATGAAGAAACTCTTTTTATTATCTTTACAGTTTTTTATGAAGATGACTATATATTATCTAGAATAGCAAGTCAATACAGTAAGTATATTCAAAGATTGGTAAAAAAAAAAGCTCCCATGAATATAATTCCCATCCAATGACTCCTTATACTCGATTTCATCATGGTTTATATGGCTTGGCGGGCATCATAGAAAAGTCAACAACAAAATCCAAGCATTACTCCTTAGCATGAAACATTAATAAAATCAAAAACTAAAAATCAAAGTGAAAAAAAAGAAAGTTCTTGACAAACCAACTTGTACTTTTTTTAACAACCTTTCTGTATCAATATATAACGCTAGTATGTCCATGTTCAAGGTTATCAAGATTTAAAGTAAATTAGGCTCTCACAAATCCCTTTGGCCATAAAGCCAAATGTTGTAGATTTTTCAATTTTCTAACAAGAGTCATATTTTTTTATAAGTAAATCATAACCAAAAAAAAGATAAAAAATTCCTATAAACATACTAGTATTGATGACTAATTATTTTGAAAGTAGCAAAACTTAGTTTATATAATCATGTTTATTAAGCTTGTAAAACTAAAAGATACACTTTTATATAAATCTATTCATGAGTTTCTTTTTTTTTTTTTGAACAATTAGTGTATATTTTAAAATTTCTAAGCAACAATATAACATGTTTTATGTGTAATCATGGTATTTATAGAATTACAACAAATCAAGTTCTTTTAGATGAATAACACCATGGATTCCAAGTTTAAAGAACATGACAATTCTATTATTCTATCACAACATTCACACACTACACATTTCAACACAATTAGAAAAAATAGACTAATTGGTTTCATCATATTAACTCATAAAAATGATTTCTTCAATAACATTGCACTAGTTTGTGCATTAAAATTTTTGTAAATGATAAATATCATTTTCATAAACATATAAAGACTCAATGTCTCATGCTCTAGCTATTAGTTTAGCCAATAATTGACGAATCAAGATCTTCTAAAGTATTGATTATCCAAAATAAATACTAAGTTATTTTATGCGTCCACTAGTATCAAACAAATATAAGTTTTTGGTGTTTCTTACATTTGTCTCTCAAACAATAGGATATTATACATTTTGAGTTTGAATATTTATTATGCAGTTACTGCATTGATGCTTTAATTCTATGTGTAAAGAATGTTCAAATATGCTTCTTAGAATATGTTAAGTTTTAACATAAAAGTTAATCGCACATTGGGAAAATTTCCTATAACCTAAAAAGACATGTCACAAAGTGATTAGGAAAAATACTTAAGTGTATTGAAAGTCACAAGACCTCTTATAGATAGATATGAGCATAAAAAGAAGATAAATAAATTGCTTTATTAATAGTGGATGATTAGTTGATGAAAAATAATTAATGCATCATTTAGTGTCATGTTAAAGATGAATCAACAAACAAAGAAAAAAGGTCAGTATCTCACAATAGTTACTTTCAAACAAGGCATTTAAATACCCAAAAACTTGAAGACTTCAGTAGAACAATTATGGATATCTTTGAGCAAAAACGTTGCTTTTATTAGGTTATACTCTCTTGTAATCAATTTTTTAAAAGCTTTTAAGACATTTATATATTTGAGAATTAGACTTAGAACTTTATTTTTATATCCGTATGTATCAAACAATAAAAATGTCCCAAGGCCTTTGTGAAACAAAATTATCCTTAGAAGATTAAGTTGAAGCTAGTAATGACTTGTTAAAGAATACCAATAGGTTATAGCTTGAAGAAGCCAGTCAAAGAATACTTAGGATTGAGTTAAAAGTGACTTAAAAAAAAAAACTTATAATTGGTGCAAAATATAGTAAAATTTGGTAATTTATTAAGAACTAAATGTAATATTAATAGTAGAGATTAATCAATATAAAATCTTTATGTGTTATTATTTTTTTCTTGCTTTTTATCTAACGTCTAAAAGGTGTGTTGTAGTTATAAAACACTTTTAAAAAGACTTTTCATATAAATTAGTTTTCAAATCATTCTTTGTCATCTATTTCTTTAAATCTAATTTTTTAGATGATTAAACTTATAACCTATTTTCTACATATTTATGAATTTTTTTTAAAGAAACATAATTTAACCTTCTCTTCTTATATTTTTTTTTATCTTTTACAATAATTTCTTTAAATAGCAAACAAAAAGACAACATTTTAATTAAAATCACATCCATATTAATAAAAATATAAGTTTTTTAATCAAAATTTGTTGTTACATGCATGCACTGTTACATTTATATTCATAGTCTTATTTACCAGCTTCATGACAATCATTTAATTTTTATACAATATGACAACGAAAAATATAGTAAAATTAACATAGAAAAAATTAAACTAAAATTCTCCTAATTATTTTTTTATTTTTTAAATCATGTAAGTTTTTAAACTTCTACACTATATATTACACACAATAGTTTTTCTTTTTTTTTGAACAATAGAGAAATTTTCTTCAAGATTCTAACCTCATACTCAATAGAGTCAAAATTTTTTGAAACATATAACTAAAACATATATGATGAATGTACATGCTAAAAATATTAATTACTCATTAAACCAACTTATAACTAAAACAAGACTTACTATTAGTTAAAAAATACCACTTATTTTATATTCACCAAGAAATCAAGTAAATGAACAAAACTTAGTCAAATGCACTTACATGGCCTCCTAACAAGCATTTAAGGGTTTTTTCCGTTACAAATTGGATAATTAAGATGGTTAGTTTTCTTCTTAACTTTGTCTCTTGTTATGAGTTCTTTTAATTTGTTGCAAATTTTTAAAAGAGAATTAGTATAACTTACGCCATAATTACAATTTGGACATGCCAACTTTCCACTAGTACGTCATCCTAAAAACATAACATAAACAAGAAAGTCATTTATAGTCAAAAGTAACGCAACATGAGTACAAAACATTTACTTACCATAGGCATTATAAGTTTCAAAACCTTTCTCCCATAACTCTTTTAGCTCATCAATCTAAAGTTCCAAATAGACACCAATACTACTTTTGGGGGAAGATGGATCAGGAATGAGTAAAGACAACCAAGGAGGTAAGGCATATGTAATTAAAATTGTTGGCCAAATACTATGCCTATTACTCAATGATTTAAAATAAATCCATCATTTGCTAACCCAAGCCTCAAATTTCAAGGATCCAATGCAAAAGTTTAAAATAAATAATAAATTTTTTCCATGCAATTAAATTTATCAGGAGTCTTACTTATTCAACTTTAGTGCGACCATTCTCATGTCATTTCAGCGATTCAACAATTTTTTATAACATAATTAGTTTCTTGATTCTTGATTCTTGATTTTAAAGGGAAATATCTCAATACCTTGGTTGGAATAGGGAGTGAAGCTACCTTACAAAAAAAAATTCTTTTAGAATTTTTAACGTATGATTCCTTATATCTAGAAGCATTACACTTTGGACGTATAACTTCTTTCACTTCTTCCAAAGTATGATAAAATCCTTAGGACAAACATGACTTTTTTCATAACCAAAGCCTAAATCCTTTACAATAAATTTGCAGAATTCGTATGTTGATTGTACAAAAGAATTTTCAGGAAACATTTCTTGCAATAATTGTAGCAATATATTAAATGACATGTTGCTCCAACGATGAAATCCTTAATATGGAGCAAACAAACACTATAACAAATTGGTCTTTGTTGCATTTTTTATTTTATTTTTACGTTTACTAGCGATTCGAATTGCCACTAAACCAACTATTAACGGTTACCAAATTGATGTAAATCTTTTGCCACAAGTTCATACAACATCGATTTTCGGTAATTATTGAAAAAACTATTGACAAACTAACAACAATATGTTGGTGATTTTGGAATCGTCACAATTTATAGTTAAGCTGGTGATGTAAAGTCGTCACTCTGTTCAAATTTGTTGGTGGTTGTTTAAGTGCCATTAAGAGCAATCTATTTTGCTAGCAGTTTTAGAACCTTCACAAAGTGTTAACACGCTAGTAATTGGTGAAAGCCATTAAGAGCCATGAATTTAACTGTACTCTTGCTAACAATTTTTAAAATATAAAAAAAAACATTTATGTTAGAAAGTAAACAAATTTTTTATGTGTACATATGTTTAAATGTTTACCTTTAATATATATATATATATATATATATATATATATATATATATATAATCAAGAGTGAACTTTAAAACACTTGATTATTTTAAATAAAAAGAAAGATTATCAAACTTAAAGCAGGTAGCATTGGTTTTTACACATGTTATAAAACTTGAAAAAATTATTTTAACTAAATTATATAAACATAATATGAAAGGAACAAATGGGTGGTTGAAATTAAATGCAACGATAGAGAGCCTTAAAATTGATGGTAGGATTATGTTAAGCCCTTGTGGTCTTGCACAAGCGACTTGTTTGATTCATACCACTTTTTACTATTTAGAGGCAAAAAAATATTAAGATGGGACAATTTTTTTCTTCTTCAAAAAAACCCAAATTAAGATTAGTCATAAATGAGAAATACAATTTCTAAGTTGTTTTTAAAATGATTTTTTATGAAAATCATAACTTAGTATACATGTCTTCTTCTTATTTTTAATTTTTTAATAAATTTTTAACAAGAAATACAACTTCTTTTTCAATAAACTTCAAAGAAACCTTTTTAAAACCATCATTTCCCCCACTAATTAGGTAAATCTAATAACTAATCTTCTAAAAAAAAAAAACGCTTTTTCCAAACCATCATTCCCCCCCACTAATTAACACCCATAAATAATTTTGGCTTATGAATCAGTAACAAAATTAGCAAAATTTTTAAGTCTCAAAATAATCCAAATCCTCATCATCAATATACCACTAGCCATTTCTCTCCCTTGAGAGCTAACCTATCCATGGCTGCTACCACATCACCATCATCACCTAACTACTATGCCTCCATATCCAATACCACCATCAACAATCTCTTCGACGATTCCCTCACTGAAATCTTTTGCAAACTCTCATGCAAATCCCTTTTCACATGCAAGAGCGTCTCAAAGCGTTGGCTCACCCTCATTTCCAATCCCAATTTCCATTCCCTATACCTCACTCACCAACACACCCTCTTTAGAAAAATGAAATCCCAAGGAGAAGACCCCGATCAACCCAGCTTCATACTAAAGCCATACAACGCCCTCATGATTGCACCAAATTCACCCTCTCTCCAACTTGGACCTCTCGAAAACCACCTCTCTTTATCTTTCCTAGGCCCGGATTTCGAGCCCACTAACATTGTACCACAATTAAGGTCAGTATTAAAGTATGTTTTTGCATGTTCCAACGGTTTACTGGTGTATGGAAACCCTCGTCCACGTCACAAATGCATATACCACATTCGTAACCCACTTACAAAGGACTCGTTGGAACTCCCATGTGCTTTAACTCTTTGTGACCACGCTGGGGTTCTTGTGGGTTTCATGTGCGACCCTTATTACCATTTTGAAACAGAAAAGGCAAATGCAAAGGTATCTATTGTTTCTGCTTCTTCTCAACGCAGGTTCAGGGTGGTTCGCATTCCTGCATTTAGTGACACGAGGTTTGCGTTTAATGTTGAGGTTTTCTACTCCGAGACAGGGAAATGGAACCAGTTTCTCGTGTCATGTCCAAAAGGGTTTGCGTGTGGGTTTTTCCTCACAGCATCGAGCGTGGAACATGAAGGGAAGTTGTACTTCATGGGTGGAGGGAGGGTTCTTGTGTATGACCCTTATGATAATGAACGTGTGGCTTCAGTGATTAAACTTCCAAGTGGCTTTGGTGAAGTGTATAGAGGATGCCTTGGGGTTACTTGTGGAAGGTTGCAGTTATCTGAGTTTCCTATTTCACCTTCTAGTGCCTTTGAAGCATATAGTGGGAGAGTTTGGGAATTGAAACATTGTGGGAAGGGAAAAGAAACAAAAACGTGGGAATTGGTGCATGAGTTTTGTCTCCCTGATGTTGTTGGGCCAAGCTTTGAAGAGTTGAAAGCCTCGGAGGGTGAGTATGTGAAGGGGTGTAGTAGGATTCTAGCTTTTCATCCATATGTTAGGGACACTGTGTTTTTGAAGTTCGGTGATAATATTCTTTGTTGCAATTTGCTAACTCGTAGGTTCAAGGTTTCCAAATATGGTGGTCTCTCCTTGCTGTTTTATCCAGTGATCCCAGTTATGCTCCCTTGGTGGCCAACTCCAATTCCTTCACTATCCTGATTGGTTGATAATTGACATTTTGTATATAGCTTTTTGCATAGGGATGTGTGTTTAGAATTTAGATAAATGATTATGCAATTCTTTTTCCATGTGTGAATAAGAAAAGTGTGTTTTTAGATTCATAAAATTCTTGTATTTGTATATAAATAAAGAGCTAAGGACAATGATTTTGAATTTATATTATGTGTTAAATTCTTGTGAATTGATTTTTATGTATTCTTTAGCATTCAAACACATTCTATATATTTCATTGACTTGCCACACTTGTATTAGCTGAATTTCTAAATAATTTTAATTAGCTCAATATATAGGTATTGACATGAGGTGGCACAAATTTTAATTTGCGACATCAACTTGGTCTCATTTCAAAATGTTCACATGGAACCCACTTTAGCATATATCTATATAATTTTAAAATCAAATAAACTAAACTTTAAAATCATATATAGAGCACTTGCTTCATTTTTGGATCCATGATATGAATTTTAGGTGAATTTCAGGGTAATAATTAAGCAAGTGGTCTCACATGTTAATAGTGGAAACAACATGGCTCTACAAGGAAAAATTGGGAAGCAAGCTTCTGTTTCATTTGGGGTTAGGAATTCAATTTTTAATGACAGATTTTTCTCTAAATTATTAACTTTGTTTCCAATTTGTGTATTTAATTGTTTGTTTCTTTGGGCACACCTTGTGCTTGTATCAAAACCTTTTTCTTCATTAATAATATTTTTTTTTTCTTATAAAATGATAGATAGATGCATTTTATTTTCACACCATAAAAAGATGGAAGTATTTAAGCTATTTTAGCAAAAGAATGGATGTAACCACCCGCATTTTTTCAACAACTCTCACACATCCCCATGACAACTCTCACCATGGAAAACTTAGACATAATTTAAAATGCAATCCCAAACCAACTTTATTCCTTAAAACTTGCACTAATTGAAAATCAAAAGAGAAAAATAAAAATTATTAACTTTGAAGGACTTTGCTAAACTCATTTTATGTTATGATGTCTTTTAAGACTTGATAATCTCCTTTGGAAATAAGGAAAGAAAATAATTTATGAGTTTGTTTTGTCCAATGTGAGATTTAGTATTTTTTTATTATCAAATGACTTATCTTGAGGTTGATTTTCTTCTAGATGAAAGTTAATTTGACTTTATGAAGTGTAACAATGAATTGTAGCATTTTTGGCAAACTTTTTAACTATGTGAACAACACCTTAATCAAATAAGTGCAACTCAAGATATGATATAATCAAATAAGTGCAACTCAAGATATGATATATTCTTTCTAAGATTTATATTTTATAACTCAACACTAAATTAAAATATTTTTTAATTTTTTTATTTATAAGAACTAATAATAATAGTAACAATAACAATAACTGAACTTAAAATTTAGCTTAAATTCAATATGAACCATCTTTTTTAGTTTAAACTTGATTTGATTCAAGTTTGTTCAATACGTCTCATTAACTTAATTTAATTTAAAATTATAATTATGATGTATGTTTCTATTTATTTTATACAAAAATAACTAAATATGAAATTAATTAAAAATAAATTATATCAATTTAAAAATATAACATATATTTTAAAATTATATAGGTTTTTTTATATAT
>JAMLFT010010641.1:0-11674 GCA_026544285.1 Pachyrhizus erosus
TCCCAATTTAAACTAAACCATTATTCATTTGATTTATACTCAGAGAGATTTATAACATAAGAAATTTTACTGAAACTATTCCTTGTGGGTACGACATTCGTACTTGAAAAAGTACTATACTATAATTGAATCGGTACACTTGCCGAAAGTAGAGAAAAATATTTAACACCTCGCTTGGGTAATATTTGGCTTTGAAGAATTTTGACACTAAATCATCATGAACATAAGCTAGTTTCATCCTTACTTCCTTACCATGGCAAGATAAAGGCCAAATGGATGTTGAAAACCTATTCCTTCATGTTCTTTTCTAACAGATAACTTCTCCCAACTTAACTAGTTGATCCCTTTGCCTGAACTCATACTACCACCCCACTAAAAAGAGTTAATCATGCACTAAATTCTCTTCACTAAGAGTACTTAGTAAAAGAAATGTGCTTATACAATAGTTGGGAATTGCTTATGCTACTAACTTCACTAAAACTTCCTTCCTTGCTCTTGATAAATGCTTGTTTGACCAATGGTTCATTCTCCTCCAAATTTTGTCCTTTATGAAATTAAAAGTTGTTTCTTTTCTCCTCCCAATCATAGAAAGGAAACCTAAATTCTTTATTGTTCCCACACATTCAGAAACACCCAAAATAGAAATAACCACATTCTTGATCTTGATTGAAGTATTTCTACTAAAGTAGATTTCTAGCTTAA
Source organism: Pachyrhizus erosus (assembly GCA_026544285.1). Lineage (NCBI taxonomy): Eukaryota > Viridiplantae > Streptophyta > Magnoliopsida > Fabales > Fabaceae > Pachyrhizus > Pachyrhizus erosus. The sequence continues at coordinate 703 of JAMLFT010010641.1, forward strand.
ATAGATCAATGGATTGTCCTAAGGCTTTCTCATAAGTTACAAGGATATCTTTCAAGCAAGAACTGTCCTTTTCATGTGCTCTAAAAGATAAAAAATAATTGTTAGGGAAAAGGTGTGTGAGGATAAGGGCTTTTCTACACACTTGAATTCCATGCAAGTCCTAGTAGGCCTCCACCCTTTTAATGAGAGTTGTTAGCCTTTCACAACCTAAAATGAATAGGTAAGGTGACAATGGGTTACCTTGCCTAACTTCTTTTTTGGGGATTATTGAGCCAACACCTTCTTCATTCACTTGAACCAAAAACATAGCTGGATTCATATGCATTGTCATTCACTTTACCTAGGTATCACAAAACCAATCTTTAACAAAATACCTTTAAGGTAACCTCATTCAAGTTTGTCACATGATTTGCTCATATCTAGCTTAAGAGTCCCTTCACCTTACTCCCCTATGGTCTTGCACTTTATATGATGTATGGTCTCGAAAGCTAATAAAGTGTTGTCAATGATAGGTTTATTTTCAACAAATGTAGATTGCTCCAAAGCTATACAATTGGGCAAGATTGGCCTTAATTTATTAGCAATGGCTTTCGAAAGAACCTTATACACCATGTTACAAAGAGAGATTAGCCTTAAATCCTTAAGGGAACATGGATTGTTGACCTTTGGGATAAGAACAATATTGGTGTCATTCAAACAAGGGGGGAGGGTTCCATCATTTAGCCATTGCTGACAAGCCTAAAATATTTCCACTCCACATATGTTCCAAAATCACTTATAAAAAGTCAAGGTCTTCAAGTATTGGGCCTTTGTTCGAGTGCATTTGGAACAAAGCTTGCATAAATTCTACAATTACAAACGACCTTGTAAGCTCTATGTTTTGCTCACTGCTAATTATAATGCTTACATGAGACAAACCTCCACTATATTTAGCATAATTGTTGGAGAATAACTTCTTAAAATATGATTCAACATTACATACCTTCCTAACTTTTAGTAGCCACTCCAACTTCATCTACCAACTGATTTAAAGTATTATGTTTCTTCCTTGTTGAGGCTACAACATGAAAGAACTTGGAATTCATGTCCCCATCTCTTAGTTAATGAGCTTTTGCTCTTTGGCTCCAAAAATTGTCTTTCTTAGCTAAAAAAAGATCCCAATTTTCCTCTAAGAGCTTCATATTGCACACTTGCTTCCTCATCCCTCTTACCTCTACAAACTTCCATGTCTTTCTTGCATCTCTTTATTTTCGCATGAAACTTGACTCTTAGCATTTTCCCTCATTTGTGTAAATCTTTAACGTAATGATTTAGCTTAGATAACAATCTTGTAGGGACATTCTTATTCTAGCCTCCTTCCACTACACAAGGAAGCCCTTTTTTTGCTAACCAAGTGTTTCAAAATTTGAAGACCCTAATTCCTCTTGTAACCTATTTATCTATCAATTGTAGAATAATTGGAGAATGATCTGGCCTATCTGTTATAACATTCAACAACTTGAACTAGGGGGAAAAACTCCAACTAAGACTGAGTGGCAAGAGCTATGTCCAATCTCTCTTCTATAACTTCATTTGTATCTCTTTTTTGGATCTAAGTGTACTAATAACCTTCCAATGGAAAATCTATGAAATTGCTCGCTTGGACAACCACCCTAAACCCTCTTAATAGCCACTACAAATGCTCTTGACCCCCCATTTATCATCAATAGATAAAAGATCATTATAGTCTCCTATAGTATATTGTGACAAAGAGTTATCACTGACCAAATACTTTAAGAGCTCCCAAGATTCACTCCTTCTACCTTTATTAAGGAAGCCATAGAACCCTATGAACGTTTAACTACGACTCTCACTTTTCTAAACTCGAACATTAATGAAATTTGAGGAGGAATTTAGAAGGTTACACATAAAATATTTTCTCCACAAAATCGCCAAACCACCACTCCTACCAATCTTATCTATAGAAAACGCAGAATCAAAACCTAGCCTAATTTGGAACTTTTCAATTTTGTTGGCATGAACTAATGTCTCACAGAAAAAGATAATATTAGGTTAATATAATCGAACAAAACCCTTAAGAGTAGGAACTGCTTTTGGGTTACCCAATCCTTGGTAGTTCCAACTAAGAATCATCATGATCCCTAACAAACCTTGCTATCAAGGCCTGCCATTAAAGAATTTAGATCTTTGTTTTGAGATTCTTCCTCAAGACTATTACTTGCTTGTTCTTTTGTTGAGAAAAACTTTTTCACTTGACAAAAGTGATTCTTGACATCTTTTCTTCTTTTCCCCTTCCACTTGACAATTACCAATAGGATTATCTTCCATCATAGGTTGACTACTTGAAGGATTGGGTTGTATTCCTTTCCATGTGATAGGAAATACAGATAAGGGGTTGTTGAAAACATCCATCATCCTTTGCCTTCAATTTTGAGCCTATATCTCCCTCTGTACTGTAGAACCATTAGTGTCCTCCCCTTTGGGCCTTGCCTTCATTTATTCTCTAAAGGAATCAAACTACTACATAGGTGTTATCCACTTCGAGTGTCCTTCCTTAACCATCTTGATCCACCAGAATTTCTACTTCTTCTTGGTTCAGCTCTTAGTTCCTTTCCCCACCCCACTACCATCATTATGTCATAGAGAACATACTATCACAATAACTATCAGTATGACCTAAAACGACACATAGAAAGCAGAATTGACCAAGCCTTTCAAACTTAAATTAAACCTCCTTTAATTCCCCACCTTGTTTCTTTATTCTTTTAGAGCGCTTCAATGGAGGAGTTACTAGCATCATACTCTTGAAAACCTTTAACGAAATTCTCTAAGTGACGCCCTACCACCTCTTTCATGAAACCAATTGGATATTTCCTATCTGTATTTCCTATCTGTATTGAGCACCTTCCACTTTATGTTCCATACAATCTTTGAATTTCGTTAGTGCACTTTAAATTTCTTTTATTTTCTCGAGTATTTAAATTTTCTCAACATTTTTAACACCATTTACATTTGGTATAATTTAATTACTTAAACCTTAATTTCTCATTTCGTTGTATTTCAAGCAATTTATTTTTCTATAGATTTTTTTTACAACTCTATTATTGATGAAAAATATTTATCGATTTTTATTAATTAACCATTCTTTCAATTTAATCTGAAAGTACTTTTTTTTTTCTATACATTACATTCAATGCATTTTTAGTCTCCAGTGAACATTTCCTTTCTCACACTTTTTTTTTGTCATTCTTTAATTATTTTTGTCAATCTAATATTCTAGCCATTTATTTTCTAGAAAACTTATATTTTTGAAAAATTATTATTTTTATGTCGAAAGGTTTAATTATTTTCTTTATCAATCTGTTTGTTCTGTCAATCCTTGTCAAATATTTTCTTCACTTTTAGTTGTCAAAACGTGTGTCTTTCAAATATCAAAGAGTTTTGTCCAAATTTTGTCTAGATTTAGTATTCAATTACACATAAAAGAAATACCTATTTTTTTATGTCAATTGTTTTCTATAGAAATGAGTTATTTTTTAATTCCTATTAAATTATTGGTTTGATCATATTACAACCACAAAATTATTGCAGAACTTGAAGTTCCAAAACACAAATTATTTGAGGTAAAGGACTAAATCTTTGAGAAAGTTTCGCCGCAGACACAACTTAGAATTAATCATAACTAATGGTATTACAGATTTCACTTTGTATTTTTTATTTAATGAAATTTCACCTCTTTGATTTATCATTGCTCTTGCATATTGAAATATGCATTTAGCAAATATTTTCTTTAGTCATCATCTAGATAGTAAAGAGATAATATTTATCGAGTGTTTACCATTACTTACATAATCCTAAGAAAGAACTCTAACCAAGAACAAGTAGTTTCCATCCATCATTTATCAAAAATATTTTTTTTTAATTATAATTTAATTAACTTGTTTAGTACTTAAACTCCAGTTTTAATTAGCCCGAATGTTTATGTACGAATAGTTACTGAAAAATAACAACACTTTAAGCCTTCAATTGTCAGTATTTTCAAAAACACAAAATTGCGATTCTTCACCATATATAATTAGGATGAATATTATATATTTTTTTCTTTTATTTTTATCTCATTTTCTTTATTTACAGTATTATAAAAATCATCTATCACCATTCTATTTATTTATGTATTGATATCTAAGTCATATATAATGTGACATAAATGATAGATAATTTTATATTTTAAATATGTGATAAGAATTATATTTTTTTAAATAGATTAGTTTTTGTTTTCGACTGAAAAATTCCTAAGTTAAAAAAAAATGTGTTGATATCCAATACAATTGTTTGTCCAATTTTTTTCTTACCTTCTCTCTCTTTACTTAATTTCTTTGTCAGCGTGAGTTGCACAGGTGGAGTGTACAATGTATGAGTGCAACTTAGTATTTTTCTATTTTTCATCATATCAGTTATCATAATTATATATGTTTTCCTACTTCTTTCTTCTTTTTTTCATCTATACACCAATTTTTTTGAGCTATATTTTTCTGTGATTCAATTTCTTACCCTAAACTACCACTATTTTCCACCTTTGTTTATTGGAAAGTATCATTAGTCCATAACACGTAAAAATTCGTGCAACAATTAAAACTTCATCATGTACAACGAGAACTGAGTCAAGTCAACTGAATATTTACACTTGGATTTATTTTTTCCCACTCAAATTAATACGTCAAATAAAGATAATTACATCCCTTAAAAGCAGTAACATAAAGTACAACAAAACCCAGAGTAGCCAACTAGACTTTCACTGACAATGACATACCTTCCTTTCATCCATCCCAACACACGCCCACTAGTCTTTGTTTTCCAACTTGAATTGAAAAACCCCAACAACAAATAAAAATTGAAAACCAAAAAAGAATCAAAGACAACAAATAATAACAAATAAAAAAAAATAACTGAAAGAATCTCCGACAGGTACCTCCCTCTACCATCTAGTTAAAGCAGACACAACTGTTTTTTTCTTCCACCCCCTCTTTGATGTCACTGGTGCACATGTGTTTCCCTGCATTCCAATCATGCAACTTGAGTGGTCCCCCTCTTCTTTAAAGTAAACACATCACGTGACTGCCCCAGTTTGATAGCAAAAGCCTACCACCATTGTGGCCTCACCACCCCATTATGTGACCCTCCTCAGTTAACTACATTTCCTTCATCAATTGGCTAATAAAAATTCTCACCCTCTTTCTACCCAACAGTAGGTGATGCCATTCATTACATTACAACTACAAGCAGTCACACAAGAAATTTTTCTTTTTTTACAAAACTTAAATACATTCTTTTAAATGTGTTTTCTACTATTTTCCAATCAGAATTGATGTTTCATTTCTACAGTTTGCATTGACATTTAATATAATCTTTTATGAAGATTGTTATTGAGATGAAACTTCTGATTGAAAAATAATACTAAAAACACTTATATCCAAGTTTTATACATTTTTTTTTCCTCTTCTCCAATTTCCAAAATTCTGCAATTCCTTTTGTAAAATTAAAAAGAACCACAGATCATCTAAACTAGCTTCTATAAAGGGTGAGTGAGTCTTCAAGGGAGGGTTCAAACTTCAAACATTGATAAGTTGTTCCTTTTCAGTGAGAGTATCACATCGTGGTTTTGGAGATGGAGATGGGGATGGGGATGGTGACCCTGCAGCATTGTCCATCTTCTTTATGTTTTGTTGGTGATACACTTGCCTCAGTCTCTCTATCTCCCTCTTCAGTGCTTCTTGATGTGCTGCATAAGTACGTGATTGCATTATTTGATGCTTTCATAGCGGTATAATAACTACTTAATGACACGGCACATGCATGATTAGCACACAGATCAAAATATGCTTGCATGCAAATCCTTTTCACTAAAATCAATATGAATCTGTACAACTTAATAATTGGCCTGTTTCTTCTGCCTTTTAATAAAGTAATGAAATTAATAATATGCTAACTTGACCTAAAAAAAGCCAAACAGTGCAATCTAATACTATTTAATATCTTATGATCCAGAATACTTCACCAACTTCGAGGAGAGGCATGCTTAATGGTGCAATTAAAAAGTACAGTTTAGATACATTAAATTGTGCTTTATTTATTATCTGATTTTTCTCATGAACTAACATTAAAAACTTGTAGTTACAAATTAGCTCTTTAACACGCACAGGTGCAGTCCATGAAACTGACACTAATTAAGATAAAAAGATTTCAGAAATAGTCATATTAACTTAAAACTAGTTTGATTTCCCTTCAAATTAGATATATATGTAAAATATCTCAAATTAATTTCATATTTTAAGGGGGGGTGGGGGGAAATCAACCCCGTACTATACTATACTACCTTTGTCACTTTAAGAAGATACAAAACTAATTGATAATAAAAATTATAGAAAATGAACGTCTTAATCAGCAAGAGGTTCTTAGCCTTAATTTGAAGCTTTGAAACATTTAATTAACTCTTAATTGATACTTACTCAGCCGTTTCAACATTAAACAAATCAATAAATAAGCAATTCATTAGCTTCTTAAACAAGAAAATTTAAGTGGATGATAAAGTTTAATAAAAGATAAGACGTAAAGCAAGTACCATCTTTGAAAATCTTGTCTTGGGCCAGCGCGGCGATTCTTTGCTTCAAAGCACTGTTGTCAACATTCAGAAGCAAACGTTGGTGATCCAAAAATGCAACTCGTGGAGACAACACTGAAACTTCGGCCTTCATTGGTCAACATAATAAATAGGTTAATAAAAGAAAGAAAAAACCACTTTGATTAATTACTACTGTACATCCAATTATAAGCCTCCGTATATAACTTAGTTAGAGTCACCTAATGCACCTGTAATGAAGTCACACTTCGCTCAAGCTCAGATATGTATTGCAGCTTCCTCACTCTTGATCTTTGTGCTGATTGTCTATTTGCCAAGATTCTGATTATGCAAAACGAGAATCCATAATTAGATGAAATTAAGGGACAAAAAAAATTGTTACACATTCATAAACATTAAATAGTCACATATTTTAGTACTACTGAAAATAGAAGGCATGAAATACATATACTCACATACATATTATATATGGACCAAAAACACTAACATACATTATTTGTTTATTTCGATGTTCTAATTAGCAAGTTATCCATTTGCTTTTAGAAAAAGCTATTATCCAAATTCAATGTCATATGGGCCAATGCAATGCAAGTTTACGACGAAAAGCATAGAATTGGACATGGATGTTTAATTACCTTTTGACCCTCTTAGGGTCTGTGATTTTCTCACTGGAACAAGTTGTTGCATTAGCATTACTATTATTATTACTGTCATCATTGTTTGGAAGTTGTGTGATTTCTTGTTTGCATTGGCTTTCGTCCTCATCTGACTCATTCTTCACTTGCTTCTTCTCTTCCTCCTCCTTTTCCTTGTTCATTTCCTTCTCATCATTGATGCTGTTGTGATCAGAGGGTGTAGAAGGGTTGGAGGAGGACAACGTGTGTGCCATCATGGTATTATTATTATTCCCTGAAGCCTCATCACTAAACATGGACATGAATTGTTCATCATCAAACCTCTCGAACTCGTTGTCGTTGCCACCACAACTACCACCCTTACAATGATGATGGTCCAGCAATGGTGCCTCCAAGAAGGTGGTGGAGTCGCTCACCGATCGCCGGTGAGCTCCGCGCCTCGCCGCTGAGAAGTCGAGAAACTCATCCACCCATGAAGGGTTTTGGTTTGACAAGTTTGGTGACATGCTTTTGAGGGAAGGCATCTTTTGGTGAGGAGAAGAAAAATCTGGCCAATTGGGTGTCATGTTTGGAATTTTTGGTGGCAATTGTGCCATTTTGAGTCGCACCAATCAACACTCTCACAAGAAGATGAAAAGATGAAGAAATACAAGAAGAGGAATAATAAGAGACACAAAACTTGGAAAATGTTGGTATTATATGATTTATCTATGCATATATATACATGTAATGTGTGTGTATCTATATGCACATCAAATACTCTTCAAATGAGAGAGGAAAATATTTAAGCGCATATGGCCTAGACAAATTAAACCAAATGAGCCTCTAAGGCTCCAACACAACCTTTATATAAATATGTTCAGAAAGCACAGGGAATGTAGAGGGAAGAAAGCCACAAGGAGAAGAACAAGATAATAAATCACACAATGATGTCAACTTTTTTCTTTTTTTTAAGATATAGAAAATAATAAAAATAATTTGTTTTAGGGTTTAAAATCCCAATAAATCTCTGGGGTATCTGCATCTATGTGTTTGTGCAGTGGGGTCACATGGAGGAGAGAGAGATTGGACAGCTATGAACAGCTGGGAGGAGAAAGGGGTTGGGTCTCCTCAACTCAACGGCATTACTGGAAAGTCGCCAGTGGTTTAATTATAAATAACTAGTGGGAATCAGCCACCACGTGCCCTTGTGACCGCCCCTTTAGTAGGGTGCCCTTATAATAATAGTCTCATCATTTTTATACTTTACCTTTGTCGTCTTCTATTACCAATGACCATGCTATATATTCACCTATACTCTAATTTTAACCATTTCATAAGCTTCATGCATGCATAGTAATTTTTTCTTTCTTTCTTTTCTTGTTACCAATTTGGCAAGTTGCATTACAAGATTAACACGTTCAGTTAATTACGTACCCTTCTAGAAAGGATTGGTTCTATTAACTATAATTAAATTGTTGGCAATAATTAGGCACGGTAATTAAAATGATGGGAGTCAGACTCAAAGTCTTAACTAACCTGTTTAAATAAGCTTGAAGTGGAAATAATGCGGCTAAATAAATTAAAGATGAAAACCAAATTAGGTAATTGGTTTGAATGAATGGTGTCGACGCTCTGTGTGAAATTTTAAAGATTTAGTAATGTCTCTAGGATAATTCTGGGGTGGTTAGTGATAGGTGAAAATCATATGGGTTGGGATTTTTATATATTAACAAAGGTCACGTGCATAAATCATATGGGTTAGGTAGTGTGTAAATTAATTGTTTTAGTTTATTTATTAATTTCAAGTTTAAATCTTCATTATGATATTCAAAATGAAAAAAAGTATGTCTTAGTAGACTAAAATAGAATTATTTCCTATGGAGTACACATAAGATCTTATCTAAATTAAAAAAAAAAAATTATCTGCTTAAAAATACATTTAAAGATATGATGAAGTTATACATGGATTATAAGAGAGGAATTATTACGTAGTCATAAATTATGATCTTGTTTATAATTTTGACTAATATTCATGTAATATATATTTTTAAATTTTTTAAAAAAATAATTAATAATATTTTATTATATGTCATATAAAGATTAGTGAGAATCATGATTTAAATAGTAATTTAGTATTACGTAATACTTTTTTGTTACAAGGTCATTTAATTAGTTGTGATTTTTATTTAGTAAAAGAAAAATATCTAGGAGCAGTAATTGAGATAAGTAAAAATTATGCAGACTGGTGGAATTTGGAACCTGAGCTGTGAAGAGGAAAAAAGAGGTGTTGTAAGGATCATTTTATGCGCCCATGTGAATTGTTTGCAAGCACTATGCTTTCTTTGCTTTGTCCACAAACCATTCCCACATGTAGGGTATATGCTTCTCTCTCTGTGGGTATGCTTATCTGCATGTCGATGTGCTTCTAGGTTCCTTCTTTCTTCCATGATCTTATCTTAAGTGGAACTCATGTTTTTCTTTTCTAATGGAGAAAATATGTGACAAAGCTTCAAATCATGATTAGGGAGGTGCTATTGGGATATAAAATTGCCACATTCTAAATCAAGGAAGTGCTTGCCAATGGGGCATCTTCACGGATGGATTTTATACTGATTAATAGCATCCATGTGTGTGGGGTCTTGTCTTCTCCTCCGACATATAAAATAATATTGTTGGATTAGTGATGTGCATTGCAAGTTGGCCCAGTAATATCAAACTGTATCCATATATATAAATCTATACAGATTTTCATTATTTAAAATTTCAATTCTTAAATTCCTTTATATCATTATATATACTCCCTCGTTGAGGCAAACTAATGCCTACTCAGTATATTTTTCTAGTACAACTAATTCCGTAAATTAATTAATTGATATGAAATTAATTGAAATGACGTAGTTTTAGTTTAGTAAGTGATTTTGAATACGAATTTGAATATATTACTATATTATATATAATAATTTTATTTGATTTAAACAAGATTATTATCCATAATAAATACCCGAGTTTCATATAAAAAGATATGTCATGTGTATATTCGTGGGTGCCTGGCTTGCTGGGAAAACATTTCAATTGCCTTGTTAGTTATGAAAGCAATTAAGTACAGAATTTATTCAAGACAGGGTGATTAGACAGGTCGTTATAATTTGCAGCATATATCAAAACCAGGACAATATATGTACAGATAAAACTAAAAAATAAGATAAAAATCAACTTCTTTAAAAGTGACTTAGAGATACATTTTCTTTTTTTTGGTAAACGACTTAGAGATTCACTTAAAAAGGCAAAGCATATAAAGTTATACATGTAACCCTTTGTTATGTATAACATAATTATGATCGATAGTGTTTTCAACATGAGTTCATTAAAACAAAATACGAGTGTTGCTTAAATTTAATGCTCCCATGTGTCCACTTGTATATATTTGAGAAAGGGAGAGAGAGTAATTATGATTATTTGTTAGAAATGAAGTAGTAAGTATCATGGTGTATTACACAAGTATAGAATAACATTTTAGTTGATGGATGAATATTTTAATTACTAAAGTCAATTTAACGATTATTTAAGTCTGAAATAAATTTCAGGACTTTTTAAAATTAATAAAATAATTTATTAAAATTGTTATTATTTTATTTTATTCTTTTAAATATTTTAAAATTCATGTAAAATGAAAATACCATAGCCTCTTAATTTTTTAATCTTAAAAATTACTTTAAAG
>JAMLFT010010642.1:0-11674 GCA_026544285.1 Pachyrhizus erosus
ATATTATTATATATTGTATATAAATCTTATATATACTAGGGTAAGAGAGATATTTTGTCTCTTTCTATAATTTTTGATAAATAAAAATAAAAAAGAAAAAATAGAAGTTAAATAACATTGGATAGTTTGTAGGATATAACTGGGATGAGGTGTGAGCTATTTGAAGAAAACAGTTATAGAAATAAAAGAAGTTTTAAAAATAATTATAAGAATAAAACAAAATAAAAATATGTACACCAAAATTTGTTATTTCCTTTTTATATAATTAATTAATTATAGATTTTAAATAGATAGATTATATCTTATGTTGTTTAATAAGTTAACTCTTCTTCCAAGATAGAAAATACATTAAAATGATAAGAAAAGATAAAAAAAAAAATAGGATAAAACAACTTATCAAAATATACTAAAATAGTTATTTTATCTTATACTACTAATTTATATTAACATTATTAATGTTTTATTATAAATAATAAGATATTTAAAAAGAAAAAAGATATTCCAAGATAATGAGAATTTGGTAAAATAAAAAGGTGTGAATCATAACTAGTGGTGTGAGTGATCAAACAAATCAGTGCCCTGATTCGTGGGGCCCACAAAGCCAATTTTTACCTGCGTCTCTGAACTCTGCCATATATTTATTAATTTTATTGATTTCTCCTTTTCTTTTACTACTCATTCTCCCACGCTCCAATCACACATTAATTCATCCATGGATCCCACTCGACCTTTCATAAATTCTGTCAAGCGTGTTGTTGTCAAGGTTCATTATTTCGTTATTAAATATCATCATTATGATTATTGTTTACAACATATTGGACAGAGATTGTTCTTTATTATGATCATTATGAAAAAGATGTAACGTTTTTTCTAGTTCAAAATTTGCCTTTGATTTTTACTATAGTTTGAGGATTTTTTAACATTGTATCATTGGTTGCACTATACACACACACATACATATGTGCGTATTGTAGTTTCTGATGTAACTTGATGATACAAAAAGGGAAACACAGTTTTTAATCTCAATGAGTTTACATGGTATACTATGTAATTAATTTACCTGAGTATTTTAATTCGTTTTGCTCTAACTTTTGATCTACTTGTTTTATATTATTGTCGCATTAATTGTGTTATTTTTCTTTGTCTACTGTATTGTTATATTCTTTCTTTCTAATTCTAATTTTGTAATTAACTCATTTGTTTGTTGGATCATCTTATTGAAGGTTGGAACAGCTGTTGTTACTCGAAGTGATGGACGATTGGCATTGGGCAGAATTGGAGCTCTTTGTGAACAGGTAAAAAAGAAATTTTAGGATTATAAATTTTTTTAACTAATCCACACCATTGATTAATTTAATTGATAATATTAAATTCGTTTACAATTTATATTATTTTTAAAACTATCCTTAAACTTATTGAAGCTTATCAAATTATTTCTTTTGTTTAATTTTGTGTTAGTCATTTTTATCGATTTTTATAAGAGATAATAAAATTATCTTATTAATTTATAATATTTATTGTAAAGTAATTAATTTTAATCAAAAAATAATTAATGTTGGATACCACTTGAAAAAAGTCTACTGAAAAAAGATAATTTAATTTAAAAGAAGAGTCTTACGTTTATGACGAAGATAGTAACTTGTATTCGTCTGTGTATGTGATTGAAAGCTGTATTTTCGTTGAAATTGTTGCAGCTTAAGGAACTTAGCACTCAAGGATATGAAGTCATATTGGTAACTTCAGGTGCTGTTGGTCTTGGCAAGCAAAGACTTAGATATCGTAAATTGGCCAATAGCAGGTTCTTATAATTTATCTTTTGCTATGCTAATTTACCTTTTCCAATGACATGAATCAAATTTCTAATCAATAATGGCTTTCACACTTTCATTACCAAAATTTGAAAAAATTGATAAAAGATTCAATTGAGGGTGATGCTCCAAAAAGAATGAGTTTTCATGTAATATTAATGGAGAAAAAGGCCTGTCTTAAGCAGAACTTAAAGTATTTTAATGTTTTATACTCCACTAGCATGTTTCTCTTTAGAACATTTTGTCCCAATTGAGTAATTTGGATTGGACCTAAGTAGGATTGAAGGAGTTGATGCAAACTTGTTCGTTTTCGATTAATTTGAGGTTGAATTTAGTGTGAGAATGATGAGCCTGAATGAAATTGTTTACTTGTGATGCAGCTTTTCTGATCTTCAAAAGCCACAGGGTGAGCTTGATGGAAAAGCATGTGCGGCTGTTGGGCAGAGTAGTCTCATGGCTCTCTATGATACCATGTTCAGCCAGGTTAGCACAAAAATATTTGCTTATTCATTATCATCACAATCCAAAATAAGCGTTTTCTTTTCCTTAATTACTACATTGGCAAGTGATTTTGTTGTTTTCTCCATATTGATGCTGATATGAGATTTTTCTTGGTGCAGCTTGATGTGACTTCTTCCCAGCTTCTTGTGAATGATGGGTTTTTCAGGGATTCTGGCTTCAGAAAACAACTTTCAGACACAGTGAACTCATTGTTAGATTTAAGGGTTATCCCCATTTTCAATGAAAATGATGCTGTTAGTACTAGGAAGGCACCATATGAGGTAGGCTGATTTTTCTTCCACTATTTCTTCTACTTTTTTATTTTCAAATTGTTTAATTTTTGCTTTTGATTACTATCTTAGTTTGCTGAGATGGTATGATCAAAATGTTTTACTCAAACTTTTTATGTTAAACCAACAATATGTTAATTTGATTGACAAAAACAAAACAAGCCATGTCCCACAAGGTGGGTTTGGCTACATGGTTGGTGAATTCGTAATATCTAATCTTTGATAATCATAAATTGTAAGCACCGTGTGCAGGATTCTTCTGGTATTTTCTGGGACAATGACAGTTTGGCTGGTCTATTAGCCCTTGAACTTAAAGCCGACCTCCTTGTTTTGTTGAGTGATGTTGAGGGCCTTTATAGTGGTCCTCCAAGTGACCCAAAGTCAAAGTTGATCCATACATATGTGAAAGAGAAACATCAAGGGGAAATTACTTTTGGAGACAAGTCAAGATTGGGCAGAGGGGGGATGACTGCTAAAGTTAATGCTGCTGTTTGTGCTGCTCATTCTGGTACTCCGGTCATTATAACTAGGTACATAATATTTTGTGCTGTGCTTTTAGTCATAATGTCATATAGCAAAATGCTTGTACTGGAGATAACGGTTTTTAGTTTCACCTTTTATACCATACATAAATTGTTTTATTTGTTTCATTTGTGTTGACCATTGAGTGAGTCACCCACTCAGGCTAAATTTTTAAAACCATGGACACAGCATCAATAAAAAAAAAAAAGGGTTGAATTAGATTCTCTTGTGAAGTGGTTTGCATAGGGTTGTACCTTTTTCTTGGTTGTGGAAGTGCATCAATGAGTGTGTTCCCTCCCCACTTAGTTTATGGATATTGTATGAGCAGACAAGGGAATGCAGATATTCCATTATGTCAGAGTATAGAGTATATCTTATGGCCTTAATCAGTTTGATAAATGTAATGTGTCATGCTATCTATAGCGGCTCTTGGATCATGTAATTCTAGGGAGAAAAAGAGAAAAAAATATTCTGATTTCTGTTATGAGCAATAATTTGCATGTAGTGCATAATTTCATGTATACACTTGGATTTTGCATTTTACTAACTTTGTATTATATTTTAACCTACGCTGAAGTGGTTATGCTACAAACAACATCATACGAGTGCTTCAAGGGGAAAGAATAGGTACTGTCTTTCACAAAGATGCTCATTTATGGACCAATATAAAGGAAGTAAGTGCACGTGAAATGGCAGTTGCAGCACGTGAGGCTTCTAGACAACTTCAGGTAAATACTAACATGTTGAGTAAATTTCTAAATTACTTACTCTTCAGAAGATAGCGGGTCAGCATATTAGTCTTCTAAAGACTTGTCTCCAAATGAGTCCATCAAAGATTTAAATTGTTGCTATATTCATCCTTATAAAACACTAAAGTGGGTCGAACTTAACTACATTGTGTTTTTGAAATACTAAAGCGCTGAAAAAAATCTTTTGAGGAATAATGTGAAGACAGACTAATCTTTGAGGACCAATTTAAGGCTGTACTTGTAAATTAATGTTATAAGCTCCCCTTACTTTCATCAATATAAATTTTTTAGGTGGTGATTTATATTATACAGCTATTATTATTCTCAACACAATGACCTGAATTAGGAATTATATTGATGTTTTTGGTGCCAGATCCTCAAATCTGATGAAAGGAGGAAAATATTACTGGCAATTGCTGATGCATTGGAGAAAAATGAAAGTATGATAAGGCAAGAGAATGAGGCTGATGTTGCTGATGCTGTGGCAGCTGGATATGAAACATCCTTGATATCACGTTTAACCCTGAAGCAAGAGAAGGCAAGAACTTAATTGGTTGCATACATAATTAAATACTGAAGGATAGCATACACAGCTTTCTTTGTTTTTACTGCCTAACACTGATTTCTCATATTCCAAAGCATGATTATATGAACCTTTTTCTGAACATGTTTTAGTCTTACCTTTATTATTGTACTTTACAGATCTATAGTCTTGCAAAGTCTGTGCGCATGCTGGCAGATATGGAAGAACCAATTGGTCAAATTTTAAAAAGAACCGAGGTCAAAACCCCTTTTCTTTTATCCTCCTAATTCTTGTGTAGTCACTAGTTTATTTCACCATGTGGCCGATCTCACTTAGTGGGACAAAGCTTTGTTGTTGTTTATATTGAAAATAACTTGCTTATAAATAACATCTAATATTGGTGATGGGAATTGAAACATTCAACATTTTCCTTTTATAACATGTTTTAAGTGTGTGATGTGTTTTACTTGGTAAAGTAACAAATTCTAGAACGGATTCAGTAACTTATGTTCACTAATGTTGATCTAAATAAATTATAGTCACTGCTTTGACCAAAAAATGAATTATGTTATTAAACTACAGGTTCTACTATTCAACACTCATTGTGACAATTCTGATTGTTGTTCTCTGTCCAGCTAGTAGATAAACTCATCCTGGAGAAAATATCATGTCCTTTGGGTGTCCTTCTGGTTATATTTGAGTCTCGACCTGATGCCCTTGTTCAGGTTAATTTAAGATTCTTATTCCTCCTTATTTGTCTTCCATCTTCAGTTAACTGCTTAGTTGGACAAAGACTTGAGCATGATTAAAAATTATCCATTTAGTATAAGTTGATTGTCATTTCACTATATCATCAAATTTCAACATGTCCAATTGGTTTATGCAATCTTCTGACTCTGCTTTTATGGCTGAAGTAGGTTGTTTGAAAATGTTTAGTTGTTTGGATATTTATCTTTATGTTGATTTGTTAAATGAATTAACAGATAGCTGCATTGGCAATCCGAAGTGGGAATGGTTTACTGCTTAAAGGTGGAAAGGAAGCCCGACGATCAAACGCAATCTTACACAAGGTTTGTAGTATCTATTGATTTTAGTTGAGACTGATGTCGTATTAGATTAATCTGGATCAGAATTGATTGTTTTTTCTTTGTCATCATTTCAGTTACACATATGTTTCTATCATATTTTTTCTTTATTGTAGGTCATTACTTCAGTGATCCCAGATACTGTTGGAGACAAACTGATTGGGCTTGTGACTTCAAGAGATGAAATCCCAGACCTACTTAAGGTTGGATATCAGTAGTAAATAATTCTCATAATTATATTTCTTCAATGATTTGCCACTAATTATACTCTATCTCAGCTTGATAATGTGATAGATCTAGTGGTCCCTAGAGGCAGTAACAAGCTTGTTTCTCAAATCAAGGAATCAACAAAAATTCCTGTTCTTGGTCACGCTGGTAATGTTCTTCCATATAAATTTCCTATTTTGTAGTTAGTAAATAAGCTTTTTTTTATTGAATTTGTTTTTGTAATGCAGATGGAATTTGTCATGTGTATGTTGACAAGTCTGCTAATATTGATATGGCAAAGCAGATTATTAGGGATGCAAAGACTGATTATCCTGCAGCCTGCAATGCAATGGTAATTAGCATTTACATCCTTAGCGATGCACTAATTAAAACATGTCCCCTCCTCTCCTTCTGGGTTTTACTGAATTGGCATGTGTGATGTGAACGGAATTTATAAACTGTGCTCATCAAAATATTTTTGTTCTGGTATTCTTAGGAAACTCTTCTTGTACACAAGGATCTATCGAATAATGGTGGACTGAATGAGCTTGTCCTTGAACTCCAACGTGAAGGTAAGCCCTTACTTGTAAATGAATTTATGTTGATTCAAATTATAGGATTTATTTTATTTTGATTTTTTAACAATTCACTTCATGGGATGAGAAGAAATTGTTATATTAGTTTTGTGATATATATGGTGTTTTCTGTTCTTCCCCCCATTTTATCGTTAGATTATTTCATGATATCCGGTGTACAAGTAGTTCCCAACTTTTGAGCAATGAATCAGAAGTAAAATGACCATGGTGTAGATTTTGGTATCAGTCTTGTGGATTCTTGAAGAGAGTTTAAAAGAATAAAGAAAAAGTTTTATTTATCTTGAAACAAGGTTTTCAAAGAAAAGAAAATCATCTGGGTAAATCATCATCTTATTTAGTTATTAAGAGAAATAAAAGTCACTTAAATTTTCATAATTAATATAGAAAAGGCAAGAAAAAAGTGAGTTTTATTTCTATTTATTTTTGTGCCATGTTCAAATCTCTCAATTTTCTTCTCTTAATGAATGCTGCAAGCAATATGCATCATATTTTCCTTCAAAATCAGAAAAAGCATGTATTAACAGGGATAAAATGGCTTGCAGGTGTTAAATTGTTTGGTGGACCAAGAGCCAGTGGTTTACTAAACATGGCTGAAACGAGCACTTTTCATCATGAGTATAGTTCACTGGCTTGCACAATTGAAATTGTAGAAGATGTATTTGCCGCCATTGACCACATAAATCAACATGGAAGGCATGTTGTGTTCCTCCAAATAATTTTCATTTTCATTCTCTTACCGTGAACATGATTGTGTTTAAAAATTCTCTTGATTTCTTTGTTGTTGCTGTTTTTGTAGTGCTCATACTGAATGCATTGTTACAGAAGATAGTGAAGTTGCTGAGACTTTCTTACGTCAAGTTGACAGGTATGTGTAGAAATTTGACTACCTGCTTGTGTTTTCGCCTTTATCTACTTGCTAAAATTATTTTCACATTAGGATTGGTAATTTATTCCCACTCAGCCAACTAAGGGCCAATTTTCTTGCCCCAATTTGTTTTAGTCTGGTGTCACACTTACTTGCTGGCCCCATTTAGCAAGCAAAGGCTTGGTTGTTGTGTCACCACTACTCCATATCTTGTGGGAAAATGTCTTTTGTCATTATTGTCATTGTTAGTTACTACTTCATTCTTAAATCTCATCTTAAACTCTAGCTTAAAGCCATAATAATACGTCTCTTTGCCACTGATATGTCTTTACTGTTTCAACTTATAAGACTGAGTCTTTAACTGTGGTTTTGCATTAGTTTGTCTTCAATGAGTTATTCCATTACTTTACCATTCCCCTTAAAATCACTCCATAAACCTGAGACTCCTGTGGAATCTGTAAATTTTATAGAATCATTATTATGCAATCCATCTGTTTCTCTCTAAAGAAAATCTTTTGTATTTCATCCCATCCTCCCTCTTCCTATATGCACGTCATGTCTAGTCCTTAATGAACAACGTTTTGAGATTCCAAAAATTTGTTTCTTAAAATACAGTAAGGATACCAACCATCTTATATTTGGACACAATTCAATATTCAACCTTAAATAGCATTCATGTTCTCATAACTAGTCTCTGAATAACTCTTGTTTCTTCATGTCATTGATTGTGGAATTTATGCAACTTTGCCTTATGTACAAACAGTGCTGCTCTATTCCACAATGCAAGTACACGGTTTTGTGATGGAGCACGCTTTGGGCTTGGAGCAGAGGTAATGTAACTTCCCGAAATCCTATTGTTGTTAGTAACATAGTGATTTTATTTTCTCATCTGGTCTTGGTTCTATTAATTATTGTACAGGTTGGAATTAGTACAAGTCGAATTCATGCTCGAGGTCCTGTAGGAGTTGAGGGGTTATTGACAAACAGATGGTATGAATTCTGAGCTCATGTCAAGGCTTTTGTTTTAACTTTCAACTAAACAAATATGCAATTATTGATATTTGCCATGTGGGTCTGTTACGTGTTTCATTTGTTATTTACTTCTAACAATATCATTTGTGCACATTGTCTTTTTACATTATTCTTACACCACTTCCATTTTTATCACTTTTTAACTTGTGAATCTGTACTTATCTAGTATTATTTTTTTATTATTTTATTAAATTTAAACATGTTTTTAGTTCCTTAAATTTTATAATTTTTTTTCTTAGTCTCCCAAATTAAAATTTATAATTTTTAGTCTCTTCAATTTATAAAATATTTTTAGTCTCTTCAGACTTACTTTTTACTGTTTAAATGCATAGTTTGTAATATTTTTTTACTGTAAGAAGGATTAAAACAATATTTTACAAATTTAAAAGACTAAAAAAATATACATTTTAATTTGAAGATTAAAAAAATATATTCTCAAATTTACATTATTAAAAACATATTTAAGTGTTATTGATGTCCTCCTATTTAAGTCTTAGTTATATTATTTCAGCACTATGTTTTTGCCCATTTTGATATGTTGTGGATATAATGCAGGATATTGAGAGGGAATGGGCATGTGGTTGATGGTGATCAAGGGATCAATTACACTTACAAAGAACTACCACTAAAAGCATAACTTAGTTCACTTTCAAGCTTAATATGCTCACCTCAACAAAACAGCATCCCTTTTCTCTTCTGTTATGATATGCAGAAGTTGCTGAGATGCTGGCCATGTATAAATGTAACTATCACTTGACCCTTTCCAGGGCCTTTTTCTTACCTGGGGCAAGTTCAATGGGGGAGGAAATAATCATAGGAATGCTACTGTTTGATTGTATTTCACTTTGGTGCTCTTTTATAAAATATTCCGAGTTTGTAAAACAGCAATGATGTGATAGTTTTAAATATATTCATTATGTACTATTGAACTTGAATAATTATGGAGAAGTTATTATCGTAGAAAATCTAATCTGTTTTATGAAGAATTGTTGTAAGTCAAGTGCTGATTCTACTCTGCATGTGGTTATTTCTGATTTAATATTAAATTCACTAATTTCTACTTTTTAATCTGCATGTTTGAGAATTCATGCTAATGGAAAATAAAATGAACATCCCAAATAATCGTAGGTCTGTTAGTCAAACTGAATATTTGTTTACCTTATCAAGTGATTCTGCTTTAAATTCTTGATTGTGTCTAGTGTCTGTATGGGATTCGATTGGCCTATTGTGTATGTATGTCCATCACTCGTATATTGTATCATTGTTTCTCTTGAAACAACTGAACAGAGTCAAGATTAAAACCCTGTTTCTCTCCATGGTATTAGAGTCATTTCCTAACAGCCATGGACAGAAATTTATGTTTGGTTTTTAGTTGGAATAGAGTCCAAAACATTGCCAATGTTACAGAAGTTTTTTTTACACTAATCAGTTAATCTTAAATTTATTATATCATTAAAAATTATTAACTTTTATAATAATTATTTTAAAAACTACATGAACGATGTTATCTTATCAGTTAGTATTATAAAAACCTTTAATTCATTAAATTAATTAGTTTCTTCTTTTTAATGTGCATGTTTAAGAATTCATGCTAATAGAAAATAAAAATAAAAAATCCAAATTCGGCACTTTGAGTGCCTCTTCTATCAATCAATGTCTTAAGAGACGTCTCCTAGTATATTAAAAAATTGTCATGAAAAAAGACAATCATAATAATATTAGATTATATTCATCTAGATTTGTGGTTAATTATATATAAAAAATAATTTATTTTATTTTATAAATAATTGATACGTGTGAAAAGTTTGTTAAGGATAAGTGTACTCTATACGGTAGTAACAATAAACAAAAGTTCAAATATTGAATCCAAAAGATTAAGTGTAGTTTCAAAATAATACAAATTTTAGTAAATAAAACAGTTTGTAAAAATTGCCAATTTAAAAGTGTGTTGTTCTTAAACTTGTTAAGAAAAAAAAAAACAAACAAACAATAGGCAAATAGAAAGAATCTAATTTGGGAATTTAGGAGTGTGATTTCACAAGTATTAGGAATTAATAGGACTATTTTTCCCTAATTCTTCCTTTAGTTGATTAACCTCCTCACATTTGAGTATTATTTATCTTCAAACAATTATTCTAACTTACAGATAAAATTTTTTCAAAGATTA
This sequence comes from Pachyrhizus erosus, assembly GCA_026544285.1. Classification (NCBI taxonomy): domain Eukaryota; kingdom Viridiplantae; phylum Streptophyta; class Magnoliopsida; order Fabales; family Fabaceae; genus Pachyrhizus; species Pachyrhizus erosus. Next base: position 10,346 of record JAMLFT010010642.1, read on the forward strand.
AGGATACATTCATCACAATACCTAAATTATTTATATAATAATTAACAATTTGTACATAACAATGAACAATGCAAATCAACACACAAAAAGATCCCTAAAAAGAATCCATTAGACTTTATCCCATATGTAAGAATTCAAAATGAGTAACAATTTACTCATATTTTAGAGCTCTCAATGTATCATTGATAGCAAAACAAAACACTCAAAATTTACTCAAGGAAGTATATATCTCAGATTATTTATCAATAAGCTTAATTTGAATAAATTTTCCAACATGCAAAGCATTGAGACATCAAAGGGTGTAACATGGTCAGGCTGCCATTTCAGGTGGGTAAAGAAAAGAAGAGATATACAAAGGTTCCAAAATTCATCTCCAAATTTGAAAAAAACCAGAGGTTATTTGTATTCCTCGTAACCCTCCCCCTACATCACCATTTAATATTTCTTGGCCCACTATTGGCCAAATCCAATTTCTCATTTTTTTTTTTTTGATTCTTTGAATTTTTTGTAGCACTTTTCTCACTAGAAATAATTGCCTTTTTCTTTCCTTTTCCCGATTCTCACTTCTTCACATTTATTTATTTACATTATACACGTTTTGAATTTTTGCTTATTTTTTTCTCTTCCTTTTTTTCATAGAAGCTTGTAGAAGAAGATATTGGATTGACACAAAAATAACTACCTTTTTTTATTTTTTTTATCTATCAGTTCCCAACATTTATCTACAACTCAATTGGTCACCAAGTGTTCACAGATATACAAAAATAATAAAACAAGGATCCAAAAGATTAATCAGTATGACTCAAGGGGGCAACTAAGATAATTGTACCTAAAATTCTGAGTTCAAAACAAAACCTAAAATTTGCCTAAAAAAACTCCACAAATTAGACAACCATTCATAGATATGCATTTCATAATATGTAAACTCAAGCAAACCAGATTCATTACACTGAAAAAAATTGGGGGTTTCAAAGGTGACCCCTTTTTAGCTTAAGCCTCACATATGTTTGTCTTTTGTTAAAAAAGAATTAAAAATACAGGGGTTGTTAATTACTTATCTCTTTATAAGGAGTCCCATGAATTAAATTGCAAGTCTAAATCATCATTTTATTTGATTTTGTATTTTTATTTTTATTGTCACATAATTTTTAAATTTTAATTTTTATTATAATATTAATAATTTAGTAATTTGTTACATTATCAAGAAATTTAATAAAATAATCATGCTTAATTTATTTTGTCAAACTATATTTTTAAAATCATTAATTAACTATTTTAATATAATTAATTATTTTAAAAAATTATAAATTTTAAAATATAATTTATAAT
>JAMLFT010010643.1:0-11673 GCA_026544285.1 Pachyrhizus erosus
ATTTAATTAATGAAAAATTATTATTATTTATTTATAATAGAAACTAAAAAAATATATTAACACTAAAATAATTTTACACGTATTTCTATTACAAATTATTATATATAATAAATTAATTTTTCTATATAATACTTATCATAAAAAATATGTTAAAATTATTTTATAATTCAATAACACTATAAAATTATTTTATACCTTCCATGTAAAATACACTGTTATAAATACATGCCATCAGATAATGAAAATTAACAACATCTCTAGTTGACTAGATTAGAGAAAAAAAAAAAAAAAAAAACAAACAGACAAACATACATCTTTACCCGTAAATGATCCTAATTGCTAATCAAATTAAGTGCAAACTGAATTAGTGTCTTTGTAGATGACCCTTCTTCTTGCAGGGCTTCAGCAGCAGCAATCTTCAATTTCTGCATTCTTCTACCAATTTCTCTGCCTTCTTCACCCTCAATTAGTCTTTTTATAACCTTAGCCACTTCCTCTCTTCCCACCAAACCATTCTCATTAGTTTTTGGCCTTAGTGCCACTTTTAGGCCATCAGTTAGCATAACTGCATTCATTCTTTGCTCAGCAAACAGTGGCCACGCTATAAGTGGTACACCATTCATCACACTCTCAATCGTGGAGTTCCATCCACAGTGAGTCAAAAATCCACCAGTTGCACTATGACCAAGAACTTCAACTTGAGGTGCCCATGAAGGAACCACCAAACCTTGTTCCTTGGTCCTCTCAATGAACCCTTCTGGTAAGAACCGTAGAGGGTCATCAGTTTGTGAGTCAAGGTAAGCAGAATTGGGTGATTCACTCGGGGCTCTCACAACCCACAAGAATTTTTTACCACTTAGCTCCAACCCCAAAGCTAGCTCATTCATTTGGTCTTGTGAAAGTGTCCCTCCACTTCCAAAGCTAACATAAACAACAGAATTTGGTTCCTGATTCTCCAACCGCTTCAAACATTCACGTCCATTTCTTACATCACTTGATCCTGTTTGCATAATGGGTCCAATTGGATAAACAATTGGGTAGCCGTAGCCATATCCTTCCTCAGTCAATGCCCTTATAGGCCCTTCTTCAATGCCTTTGAAGCTGTTAACCAAGACCCCATCAACTTCATGGAGATCTTTGCATCGTTGAAGAAAGTACTCATACATTTGGCTGGTTCGATCCTGAACTGGTCTTGGTAAATCTTTTCCATAAATAGGAACACAGCCAGGAATTTGAATAGGTTCTGATAGGTCTCTAAAATCAGAAGAAAATTCTTGATCCAACTTTGGTAGATGAAAGCAGAAAGAGAGTGTCATAGCCGTTGATGGGAAGTAAATAAAGGACAACAAGTTGAGCTCCTTAGCACAAACAAGAGCATGACTAGCGAAAAGATCAGCAACCATGGCAACCAGCCTTGAGCTTAAACTTATGGTCTTCAAAGTCTCACGGATAAAGGGGAGAGAGTGAGTCACTGCGAGTTGAGCTTTGCCTGCTGTTGGAGTCTCTGTCTCTTTGTTGGAGTGGATTGAAGGAAGAAAAGTGAAGTGAACGTTTGTGGGCAAAGTTTCAAGTAAGGCTTTGGAGGTCTTAGAGGGAGAATCAAGGGTGGGAATGAGGCATGTGACTTGCAAGCCATTGGTATGGTGGATTAACCTTTTGGAAAATTCAATAATTGAAAGTAAATGACTGAAGCCAGGACTTGGAACAATCACTATATGAGTTAGCTTCTCCATTTGAATCAGTATCACTTGGGAGAAGGTATTGATTGATGGAGTTTTATATGGCTATAGATAGTATATATAATAAGAAATGTTTCAATTTTTTTGGTTATCACACTAAGATTAATATAACAATAAAAAAATATGCTAGATGGAGTTACTTGTAGGATACCATAGGTACAGTCTTGCCGCGGAAGAAATATATTTAGTGTGATGTAAGTTCAAACGTAAGCAATTTCACTTCACCTTAATTTTCAATTTTCTAATATCATTGTCGTATCCAACAGGAGAAAACTTTAGATACACTTCTATAAATATTTTATTATTGTTTTCTAAGTAAAATTACAATTTTATATTAACAATTTACATGTTAAAACTTATATTAAAGATTAATATCAATTATGAAAATAGAACTTGATGCAGCAACTAAAAGCAAATAATATATATTATAAGAACAAAAATTAAAAATGAATTTATTACAAGGAATAAAAATAAATAATAAAGATAAAAGTAAAAAATATAAAAATCATTTAAAAATAAAAATAAAAAATTGTATATTATAAAAACTAAAAATGTATTTAAACTTATCTTTTAATTATTTTTCTAGTTCTGATTTGACTGGTCGTCGAATTGGGAAACAAGTAGATACTAATTTCTCTTATCTATCCAATTAAAAACAAAAAGTCAAACATAGATGGTGGACTTAATCGAGCCAGTCACAATTCTAAACTATTAAATAGGTCAATTTATTTGAAATATATATAAACAATTTTTACAACACGGATTTTTTTTTTCCACGTTTATAATCAAATCTCATCATTTCTTATTATTTAGTACAATGAGAAACAAAGAGAATATTGTAATGTAATATTAGGATTTGATTCTTTTTTAAGTGAGAGTCAAGTCTTCAATATTAATATAATTTATAACAAGAAGTTTTACCTTTTTCTTCCTCTACAAAAGGAACGTCTCATCAAATTGTCTTGATAAACATCTGAGAAATAGTCCATTATATATATATGCATAAGTTTTGGGCAAATTAGAATCAATAGTGCTAAAATATTTGCATGACTGCCACATGTTTGCACTATGATGTTTAAGTGAGTTAAATATGGAACCTGCTAAAATAGATATCTTAATAAATACATGTATGACTTGTGAGACTGTGCAGGGAAAGGTTAATAAATACATATATGGCAGTAGTGTGTGGCTGTGTGTCACTTTGTGTGTTTGAGTGGGAAAGATCAGTCGTGAACCTTTGTGGTGGTGTACGCTAGGAATTGGATAAAAGATATCTCATAAAAATTAAAAGAAAAAAAAAATAGATTAATCTATTGATTAGCACCTATAAAGTCTTGTCTTTGAAGAAATAATATATAAGTTTTTATTTAAATTTTTATGTAAAACACTTTAAAGGTGTTTCAGTAATATTTATCTTCGAATCTCATTGTTATTATCTTTTATTGAGTTGTCTCAAAAAATTTTCTTTCAAAATTTAAAGGGTCATTTTTGTAATTATAAATGTACTAAATAACTTTTAAAAAATTAAAATAAAATTTTAATTATTATTTATAGTCTATTACTTTGATAAATAGTCTGCATATTACTGATAAGAGGGCCACTATTACTTTGATAAATTCACTAACAAATAAGGGTAAATAATATGCACATTTCTGACCAACTAAATGGGCTTCCACATTGTCTGATCCACCACTAGATTAATGAGATGAAACAAGTGTTTGATACAGAGGACAAAAAGATAGGGGGAGATGGGATCGCCTTGTCTGACCCAATTCCAAAGCATCCTCATCTTGGGCGATGAAATGCACTGCCAAATGAAATTAACAAAGTTTCTAGGACAACCTACATAAGTAAGGATATCTCTGCCACTAGATCCACTTTGATTACCTTCCACCTTTTTTACTTCTCATGGAATGAAAGACTTCATGTGCTACAACAATATGTCACCACTCTAACAGTTAAGAATAAAGCTACATTGATAAGGGCTTACCAGTTGCTCCATAACAAGTCTTAGCCTCTGTGCCAGATATTTATAATAGCTTTGTAAGATACATTACAAAGGCTTATAGGCTTAAATCACCAAGCTTAGAAGCATCCTTAACTTTAGGAATCAAAGTGATCAACATGTCATTAATTTCTTCCAAACAATGATTTTGGCTAAAAATGGATTCTAACCTTTGAAGTTCATATGTAATGGATTCTAACCCCTGGTTCCACGAGTTTCCAACATCTTTGTTCCACCGCGAGTTCATATGTAGATATTGGCTTTTTAGACATGGGAGCACTTTTAGATGATGAGTCCATTTGCTTTAAGTCTTTTGTTCCCACCTTCTATTTCAGGTTGCTCATTAAATTTCCTTTGGTTTTTGGTCTGAATTCCCTTGTAATCTCTATTATTATGTCCATGTTAAAAATGTTAATTGAGTGACTGGCCCTGTTTAAGCCACGTTGTTGCAATTTCACTTTTCATAAACACACCTACTACATGTTGCTTCTCCCATTTATTGAACTTTTCACTTATGGCATGATTTTGTTCCTCCCTGTTGCAGCATATTCCAGGAATTGCCATTCAAGACTTTTCCCTTACTTTTCTTGAAAATATTACCTTTATATGTTGCCAACACTGCCGGCCCCAGGTATAATACTAATAGTTATTTATCATTTTTGACATCTGTATCTTAGGGACATATGTGCATATTAATTGGGTTGTCTTGAGAATTTGAATTACAGTTGTGTACTTTGTTACAACAAGATTTTCAAATAAATGAATTGCGAGACTATCTTCTCAATTTGGCACAACAGGCACTCATCCGCAACTAATATTTGGAGGTTGTAGGTGGCAAGATGGTTGAATATGTATCAGGGGTTGGTCAAGCTTTTGTATAACGAACAAGATTAAAAGAAATGATGTATGTGACCCTGAAGTTATATCAAGGGAACACCAAGTAGTAAGAACATTTCGGATGCACCTACTTGGTGCTATAGGAGGGGATGAACAACAATAGTATTGCCAGTGATTTGGACTTTGGACTACTAGCTTATTTTTAATTACACGCTGGAAATATTTTTAGGAGTTAATGCTTTATATTTTCTTATGTAATGGTTTCTTCTATTTCCTCATGGAATGATAAGCATATTTATATAGTGTACTTTGTTGCATAATCATTTAGCTTACACTATTTCACTACTTAGCCAGTTCTCTTGTTCAACCGTGGACAGTTTCTATTAATTAGATTGAATTTTGGAATCTTGTTTGTGGACTTAAATCACGTGTTTACTTTGCTACACTAGTATCAACCAATCCTTTTCCAAATCAATGGTCTAAGTCTAAACCAATTATTTTCAAAATCAGTACCTACCTAAATCAGCACAAATCCTCGCTCTCGTTTATCATTAGGCAGCTATAGATAAGCTCAAAAGAAAAGAATAAAAAGAAGGAAGTGAACAAAAAGTCAACAATTTGAGCTCATTCGTGCTCCTAATTAATTACTTGCCCAACAATAAACTGCTAACTGTATTAGAGTTTTTGTAGATAACCCTTCTTCGTGCAGGGTTTCACCAGCAGCCTTTTTCAAGTTTTGCATTCTTTCACCAATTTCCCTTCCTTCTTGATCCCCTGTTAGTCTTCTTATAACCTTAGCCACTTCCTCTCTTTCCACCAAACCCTTTTCATTTTCCTTTGGTCTTAGTGCCATTTTTAGGCCATCAGTTAATAAAACCGAATTCATTCCCTGCTCAGCAAACAAAGGCCAAGCTATAAGAGACACGCCATTCACAACACTCTCAAGGATGGAGTTCCATCCACAGTGAATCAAAAACCCACCAGTTGAATTATGACCAAGAACTTGAACTTGAGGTGCCCAAGAGGGAACCACCAAACCTTGTTCCTTGGTCCTCTCAATGAACCCTTCTGGCAAAAACCGCAAAGGATCATCACTTTCAAAACTAAGGTGAGCAGAATTGGGTGATTCACTTGGGACTCTCACAATCCACAAGAATTTCTGACCACTTAGCTCCAACCCCAAAGCTAGCTCATTTATTTGATCTTGAGAGAGTTTCCCTCCACTTCCAAAGCTAACATAAACAACAGAATTAGGTACCAGATTGTCCAACCAACTTAAACATTCACACCCTGTTGTTCTTACACTATATCTAATCCAGTTTGAATAACCGGACCAATTGGATAAACACTGGGGTACCCACTTCCTTCCTCTCTCAAAGCTCTTATAGTCCTGGCTTCAATCTCTTGGAAGCTGTTAACCAAGATTCCATCAACTACATGGAGTATTTTGCTTCTTTGAAGAAAGAATGAATGCATTTGACTGGTTCGATCCTGAAAGGCTTTTGGTAAGTCTCTACCACGAATTGGCACACAACCAGGGATTTCAATGGATTATGCTGGGTTTCTATAGTCAGTAGAAAGTGTCTGATCCAGCTTTGGCAAATTCAGGTACAAAGTGTCATAGCCGATGTTTGAAGGTAAATGAAGGACAACATGTTGAGTTCCTTTGCACAAATAAGCGCCTCACTTGCGAAAAGATCAACAACCATAGCAACCACCCTTGAGCTTGAACTCAATGACAGCAAAGCATCGCGGATATAAGGCAGCGAATTGTGATAAACAAATACTTCAAAATGATGTTGCATCGGTACTCTTAACTTATTTTAGAGCAATAAAATGAAATACAGTAACTCTTTCATTCACATTGATTTTTTTTATATATTTATTGATGTTTTTAATTTTTAATAAAATATTAAAATTTTTATTCTAAATTTCTCTCTAAAATTACATAACTTTATTGAATATTTTTAGTATCAACGTATTAATTTTCCAATCATTATTACTAATTATTCAATAATTACAAGTAATGTATTAAAAAATAAAGATATTTTAATAAAATTATTTCAATAAATAATTTATTTATTTAAAAGCTTTAAATATCAATTATTTTAAAAAACGATAAATTTAATCATACAACTATACATGTATAATTAAGATTTAATGTGATGTCAACATTTAAAAAATTATATCTTTATAAGAAGTTTACATTACTAACCTGTGTGTTTTAAAGATAAGATTTAATAATTAATATTTATTTTTCTTGTTTCTTTCATATAAAGAAGAATATCTCATTTAGTACAACTTTTATAAAAAAAAAAAAAAAATAAACTAGGTGGGAATTGCAGGGTTTTCTAAAAAAAAATTAAAAAGAAGAAGAGAGAATAAATGAGAAAAAGTGAAAAATAAATAAATTAACAGTCAGCCAACCCGTGGCATAGCAGTTAGAGCTGGACAGTTTATAGATAAGTAAATGTAAAATGAAATTAAATGAATAACTCAGTTGATTAATAGTAAATTTATTAACAATGATGAGAATAATTGGATTAACAATAATGATATAACTCAAATCAATCCTTACCCGAACAAAATAGGAGTCACTTGGAGTGGTTTTGGAGTTTCTTGCGGAAGGTCATCATGGTGGATTGGGGGAAGAAAAGTGGAGTGTATTCTCGAAGGGAGAGTTTGAAGGATGGCTTTGGTAGCATCAGAGGATGAACTTAGTGTGGGAATGAGGCATGTGACGTGTAAGTCATTAGAGTGATGAATGAGGCGTTTGGAAAATTCGATAACTGAAGCTTCAATGCTGAACCAAGGACTGGGAACAATCACTACATGGGTTGGCTTCTCCATGGGGAACTTAACAATTAATGTTGACTTGTGAAGCTTAATGGTGAAAGGTTGGTGACTTTGGGAAGTTTGAGGAGTTTTATGTGGCAACAGTGTAGAGTATCTTTTCAGCTTGGGATTGGAAAGAGATAAATATTGTGATATGTATATGTGAGAAGCATTGTGGGTGATCTCAGGAAAATTGATAAACTACTTAGAATAATTTGAATCTCTGTGTTGTGTATACAAACTGATAAAGTCATGCCGTGGAAGAAATACAATGTGATGTAAGAGCTAACATAAGCATTTTAAGTTTTAATAATATATTAAGTTGTGATTTAGGGTTTTATATTCGAAACAAAGTAAGAATAATTGTATACAACATTACATATAAAATTAGTTTTTATGTTTAAAGAGTAAAACTATAGACAGCCATATGAAGGTGTTTTTCATTTTTGTGTATGTTGGGATTAAAATTAATTGGGCTAGCATTTAGTCACACAGCTAAAATAGCTAAATGTAATTGGGATTTGTGAATTTTAATGTATTGTTTGATCTAGTTTTATTAAGCTTTTTTCTTCTTATAAAGAGAAACTAGATCAAACACTTTTAGTACAATAGTTTTTTTTTTAAAAAAAAAAGGTTAATTTTAATAAAGAAACATTGCTTTTAAAGGTTGTATACATATATGAGTATCTTTTAGTCTTGAGAATCTCAACCATGTTTTTTTAAAAAACCATTACCTTTTATCTAAGTCTTGTTATACATATATAGAGGTCAAATTGTATAAGCATGACTTGCACTAATTATTATATTATTAATAATTTTATATAAAAAATTGTTAATCTAACTATTGAATATAACTTTATATTATCTTTAATTATTTATGTCAAATTTTTTTAAAATTAAATAATAATAAAAAAATAATTAAATTATTCATATTTTAATATATATATATATCATTGAAAAGTATATATGCATTAAGTATCAAATAATTATATATGTGTGAAAAGAAATTTCAATTTAACAATGAATTTAAAAAAAATATTATCTAATTAAAAGTTGTTGAATGATATAATAATTATTAAAAATTAAATTGATATAATTTGATATTTCTTTCTTTATATACATATATATATATACGTAGAGATGGATCAATTAATATTAATGCAACTTACATAAATTATTATGCCTTCAATAATAATATATAGCATGTGAGTTTTATTGATTGAATCATTGAATTATAATTATATATTATTTTGATTATTTATGTCAAATTTTATAAAAATTAAACATTAAGATAATTTGGATGCATGAAAAATTGTTTTAATTAAATTTGTCAAAAACGCAAAATGGACATACAACCAATGTTGTCATATAAAATAATTAAGCCTCCAACACGTTATAATTTTTGTTTTAACAAAATATCCACCATCTGACATGTTATTTCTCTATTTGTCCAACATTTAATGAAAACTTACCTTGATTTTTATATTAAAAAAGATCATTTAAAACTTATAAGTCAAAAAGATTGAAGCTTTCATATCTTCATATGATAAGGTTTAAATTATTCTTATACTTTGTGCATCTAATATTTTATTTGTTATTTTATATATATGTTTTAACATATGAATTTTAAGCATTTAATGAAAAGAAAAAGTTTTGGAAAGATAAGTAAAGTTTCTAATAAAAAAAATTCAACTTCAAGTCAAGAGTCTCATCAAGAAAAAAAATTAAAGTAGGAATAAATAGAAAAATGAAACAAACTTTTAGAAGATACGTTAAAAAATTTTGGGAAAGAAATAACATTTATTTTTTTTTTGTTAAAGATGTCACATCAAAAATAAAACTTAACTAAAGATATAAAACGAAATTTTTTTATAAGATTATATCTCATAATGGAAACACTTTCATAAAACCTATATAAATATTATAAATGAAGATCAAGTGAGATATGACACGATAAAATCATAATACGTCATCAAATAAAATATATGTGTTAGAAATTTAAATGATGCAGATAAAAAAGATAATAGTGTATCAATTTTAAAAATTAAAGACTTAAATTAAAAATTTTAATAATAGAGGATTTAAATTAGTAATTTAACAAAAAAATAAAAATTAAATTATCTCAAAAAGGCCTTTCATTATGTTGAATCTAACAATAATTATAATTAAACACATGCTCGACATAATAAATCTTGTAATTATATAAATTTCAATAATTAATCTTTTAATTAATGAGTGTAAATTTTCATTTTACAATTTTTTTAGAGAATAGTCTCTTGATCTCTAATATTTTCAATTTTTTCTAAAGAAGAAAAAATCAACAAGGTAGCAGACTTCATCCATTCTTCTATTCTATATAATAAATTCGAAAAAATAGAAGTCTTTCCTCCCAGTATCACGTGTCGACATTTTGTTGAAAATATTCCTAATAATAATAATAATAATAATAATAATAATATATTAATATAATAATATGTTAATAATAATAAAATAATAATATTATTCAAAAAACAATTATATTATTTTGGTAATCCATTAATTTACACAATTAATTATTTAAATATTTAATATTACTAATATTTTTTAACGATAGTTAGTAATTAATGATTTTTTATAACATCTTTTTATTTAAAGGTTTATAAAGAAAAATTTATTATTTGTTATATAATACAAAGAATAAATTTTTTACCCTTAAAATTACGAAATTCAACTTTTACATTTTTTTTTTACTTAGGAGTTAATAAAAAAACAGTACAAATACTTGGTATACTAATGGACTTTCCTGGTTAGAAACTAACCAAAACATTATAAAAACTTATTTATAAAAAATTAGGTAAGTTAGTTGTAAAAACATGTTCATGAATTTAAGATGAAATTGAAAGTGATGCATACGCGCAGATAGCAGCAATCAAAGTCAATGAAGTGACTTTTGGGTTAACTTAGAAGAGCAGCAACTATCACAAAAAGGAAGGGTTAACGAAAATGGCAGCTTTTTTTGTTTTTTTTTTTCTTGACGATTTCAATTATAAATGCACTTTAGGAACCTTCCTACAACTCTTTTTTTGACCCCTTTTTATTCTCATATTCAAACACACCTTCAATTTCTTCAATATTTATTTAATTACTCTCCTTCCCTGTATTCTAGTTGTAGTTCTACCTCTTCAATTCAAACCCTCTCTCTCTCTCTCTCTCTCTCTCTCTCTCTCTCTTCATTCATCATCATGCTTTCGTTACGCTTCTTTCGCCTTTTCTCTCTTCATTCTAAGTGTAATCAAACTTCCATTCTTCAAAAAAGCCATAATAAGGTGTTTTCTCAAAACCCAAATCTTACATTTGCTTTCTACATTATTAATTTCTTTTTTTTTTACTTTAATATACTATTTTCATGTTTCAGGTTTATAAAGAAATTGGCTTTCGATCATTATCTACGGGTATGTCATGTCCAGCAGCTTCATCTTTTATTATTTATTTTAAAACAAAAGCTTCATCTTAAATTAATTTTCAATTTATGTTAGTGTTAACATAATATAGAGAGAATGAAGTAAGATTGCTTTAATAAATTGTTGCAAAATCATAACCTTCAAATGAATTTATATACCAACTTAACTTAATTAAGTACGTTACGTAGCACATTTGTCGTGAATGTCATGTATTGTTTTTAGCTTTTTTCTAGAAACATTAATATGTCTGTCCCTTCGCGGAATCCGCTAATGTAATATTAAACAAATTAAATCCTTAAATATAAGGAAATTACTTGTGCATCGCCTAGGTACTAACAACACAATGTTTGTTTTGTAGCATTAGAGTCAAACAACTCACATCATAGTTTATCATATGATATTATCTCATGGAGAAATTATTTGAGAACATTTTTTTCCTTTTATATTAATTAAAAAATAAAATTTAATATACTTTACATTATATTTTCTCTTTTAATTTTATATTTTTTAAATAATTAATGATGTTAAACTAATTAATAAAATATTTAAAAATATAATTTGATAAAAAAATTAAATATAAAATATACAAATCAACCTATTATTAATGTTACTTTATTTAAGTAATATTTTTTAAAATAGAGACTTAAAATAAATATTTTTTTTAAAAAAAAATATAATATTAAAATAAAAATATTTAAAATACTAAAATAAAAAAAATTATTTTAAGAATCAAAATATTATTTAAGTCATTAATTAATTTTAAAAAATCAAGCTATTTTAGAGATAATTTTTTTAAAAATATTTTTTATCTTTATTT
>JAMLFT010010644.1:0-11673 GCA_026544285.1 Pachyrhizus erosus
TATTTTTTAATTATTGAAAACATATTTTATATTTTTATTATATTTTAATTTAAAGATATTTATGTTATTTTATAAATTTATTTTTTCTTTTTCTCTATTTTTTATTCAATCAAAATATAATGCACAGTACATAAAATCTAATGCACCTACAAGTAATTTGGACTCAAATAATTCAAAATTAGAATATTTTATGAAAAAATAGTTTAGATAATATCAAATTCAAATATATAATTCTTTATTATTACGCATGCATGCGTATCTCGTGAATTAATTTTATATTTATTTATAATCTTAAAAATATTTCTTTAATGTTGTAAATCTTCAAAATGAAAACATTATCGTTAATCAGTTACTTACAAAACTAGACGCATTGTAAGATGGGAAACTGGCTCATGTCTCCCACCGTGAAAAATAAATGTTATATGTTAAATTTATTATTTAAAATTTATTTGTTAAGATTTTTATTTTTTTTCATTCTTTTTCTCTTTATACCTTTTTTTTTCTCTCGCTTCTCTATCCTCTCACTGTCTCCAGCACTCAAAATCGTGGAGCACCATACGCCGCCGCTCTCGTTTTCTTTTTTATTTTCCTTCTTCTATCTTCTACAGATCTGATCCAATCCTGCAAACTCGAAAAATTTCTCCAGATCTACAAAAATAAGAAAACCCCAAAAAATCACGGGTTTGCGCATCATGATTTTTGGAAACATTTTGGAACCGCGATTTCGGAACATGAAGCAATTCGTCTGTGACCAGATCTGGAGATAAAATGGTGTTGTCGTTCAATGCCGCACCGAGAAGGGAGCATTCAACAAAAGTCGGAGTGGAGAGAGAGAGAAAGAGAGAGAGGAGTTGCGACTGTGAGGCTGTTGTTTCTCGGAGATGGAGAGTGTTTGTCGGCGACGGGCGACCGGCGACCAAGGTGGAGCCAGTGAAGAACAACAACACGAGAGAAGAAAAAGGGTTAAGTTTGAAAAACAAACAAAAAAACAGAAATTAAATAAATTAAAAATCATCATCATTTATTAAAATAAAATTTAATCTGCCGTTTTATTATTACATATATATTTTTTTTCATTTACAAAATTTAAACTTAAAATCTTATTTAAAAAAAAACTGAATCCAGATCACACGCACTAGCCACTCGTTGATATAATTACTGAAGTGATGGTTGAATCGAATTTGTACGGTGTATTTCTTACTGAAGTCGCGTCCAATTGAAAATTTGAAAGTTGCCCGCATAGGTACAGAAGTCCAATTACTTGAGAAAAAGTAATAAAAATAAAGAATGATACGTGACGTTAAAATATTTAATTAAGACACACATATAAATATTTTTTATATAAAACATTTTTCTTAATTATATAATAATTATAATGTTTTAAATAAAAACTTCTTAACATTATGGATGCACGAGAGTTGCTACTTTTAGAAATTACAACTATATATTAATATTTATATTTATTAGTTTTATTTTAAATAATAAAAATGTTTCAAAATAAAATTAAAATTAAAATTGTTCACACTGATTGTAAAACTCAATTAAAATAAATGCATAATATTTTCACTTTCCTTATTTATGTATGATGTATTTTTAAAGAAATCATAAATATCATGATACTGTGTATGTTTATTCTTTTTTTTTTTACAATTTATGCTTAGATTAAACGCAATATCAATAATATAAAAAGAATAAAAATATATTTTAATCTTTAAATTTTAAACTATAAAAATAATAATATGTTAGTATTTTCTAAATACTAGCATCAATACGTACTTGACTTTTTCTGTATTGTTTGTCGTTACTACTGCTTGTATGACAAGCGTCCCATCTCTATAAATAAAGTATCTGATTAAAACAATTCCTTAATTAATTAAAAATGTGTGAATTAAGTTACTTCAATTGCCAATCTGAATTGATTTGCGTACTTAGCAGGTTCGTGCCTAACTAGCCTATTTGGCTAATAAATATGAATGTTTCAAATTTGAAAGAGCACTGTTTGGACACGTGCAAGCTGGAATATAACATGGCCAAAAAAGGGTAGTAGATTATTGGTGAGCTTTAGAATAAAAATAATGATAAAAGGTTAGAAGTTAGAAAAACTAAGTTCATCTATCTAATCATGTAATTGAGGAATTAGAAGGTCACATCATCTTGGCACAGTGTAATTTTTTTGGTAAGGACAGAAAGTTGCCCATCAACTCACTGTGCAGGAGTTAACCAAAGCTCTATTTTATTGAACACAAAAGAAGTTAACTGCCATATTAAGTAACACTGCATTATTAAGATAAGTGCATTGCACCATATATGATTATATTATATGCGTTATCTTCTTAATCTCCAACCAAAAGCAAAAAGAGACAATTATCCTATGATATGCTGATTTTGGACGAGATAGACAGATTAATAAACTCCACTATTATAAAGAAAAATATGCCCCGAAATGACAGCTTTTAAATTTAGTTAAAAGGGAATGTAAATAGTTTTATTGACCCAAGTGGAAGTGCCAACCTTTCTATGACTATTAGTGCAATAATATGGATAAAGACATGGAGCATAAGGAACGGACTTTCATACCATCAATCTTATCTTTGATCTTTCTGTTTAAATTATAACAAGATTATATTCATGTATTCATCTAATCATCTATACATAGTACATATATAGAAAATTTATTTACACAAATTTATCCCAAAAAAATTATAATAACTAAAAAATTATTCTATTATCTAATCATCTTTATAGTTCATTGATAATATAAAAAAAATCTATAATCTAAATTTTGATACTGTTATTCTATCATGATTTACATATAATTAAATGTTTTAGATTTTATAATAATTATTTTAATAAATATGTGTAATCTGAATTCCATTTAACTAATTATATAAAAATTGTGTTGGCTTGTTCACTCTTTGTGAACATGCTAATGCTTTTTAAATAATATTTTTGTCTTTTCAAAAAAAATTGTATAGAAATTTCTACATTAATAATTTTTTAAAATTCAAATCATAATTAATTATTTTTATATAAAAAACAGCTAATTACAGTTATAACTAACTAATACCAACATCGACTAAATCTCGTATATACATTTTACATTTCTTGGTGGTTATTAAAGTTATAAAATTTTATTCTTCCTTGAATAGAAAGAATTGCCAATTAAGTTAATACATACACATTATGTATTAAGAATAATTATCATTTTTTAAAAATAAAAATTATAAATTTAAATCATATAATATATATATAATCAAGAATCATTAAAATTGGGTTAATGATAAAGAGATTTGAGTAAAATACATAAGATTCTGGATTCTAATTTGGTTGTTATTATTACAAATAAAAAAATTGTTATTACCAAAAAAATATATATGCATGATCAAGTTTAAAAACTTAGTTATAAGATATTTGATCACTTGTCATATCTATTTAAATATAATTTAATAATCTTTATTTTTTTATAAAAAAAATTCACTTGATGCATTGTACAAACACATTCAAATCTTGTAAAACCCATCCTAGGCTTAACAAAGCCCAAAATTCTAACTCAATTAATAGGTAGTCATGTTGGATCCCTTAGACTAACAACTTAGTGATTAAGATATTCCTTAGCCAACATGAATGTCGAATGTTAAAAGCTATGAATCACAAGAGTAGATTTCATGTTATAAGCTTGAGATTTTTTTTTATGATGCACACAAACACAACCTTTTGTGCTCAAAATGTAGTTTGCAAGTGACCATAAAATAGACAAAATGACCTAATCACCCATTCAATCATGTCATTCCTATTCTCTCTGTTATAATACTAAAATTTTATAATTCTTATTAAATTGAATGCTAAATTACGTGTTTGCACTTGATCATCAAAGTGGATCATTGTCTCTCTACTATAAACAACACACCCAACACCACATTTACATTATCAACATCTTAAAATCAATGTGCTCAATTCTTCGAAGATGTGTGTGTGCTTAATATCGAGCAAGATCAATCTTTTTATACAATGAATAAGAAAATGTTTTAAGATACAAGAAAAAAATAATTATATACTAAAAAAGGATGTCGTTTGTAAGAGATTTAAAGTATTTCTTATATGAACATATGAAGCATGTCATTTTAATGTACTAATTTGATGGTTTTATAATTATTAATAAAGATATATATATCAACAAACAAACAAAAAAGTCAAATTCTTCTAGATTTCTCATAAGGTATTCATTCACATTCATCTAAAGAAAATAAATATGAGAATTTCGGACAACATCATTTGTCGTCCAACCAATCCAAACAAACATCATGTCTTGGAGTGCTCATAAAGAAACCCAATTAGGTTAGATTCATGTCAATGCAAAAATCTGAATCACCTACAAATTAACTAGAGGTACAGTCCTGTATGATTGTTCAATACTTTCTTCTGCTTTTATTTCCTCTTCGATCAAAAAACAAAATATTGTTACGTGATTTTTATTTTTTTTTAAAACTATTGTTGTGATTTTATAGTATAAAATTGCGATACTTGACAAATTTTCCTTCTAAGTTGTTTCTATGTAACAATAGTTCGAGTTTAGTCGTGGATGATTCATATCCAATGTTGTACTCAATGTTTCTCACAAGGACCAAAATGGAGTCAACATTCAACAAGCTAATTTTTTTTTTTACCAATACCTCGTTCGTTACAAAAATGATAATTTAGAATATAGTGATGAAAAGACAGTTCAAAATATTTTTTTATATTTTAAATTATTCTTTTTATAATAAAAGATGGTGTTGGCAGACATATTTTGAGTACAAGTAGAAATGTCTCCATTCAATTGTGTTTGTGTTAATTATAGTAAGAAGAAACACACGTTCAATTATGAAAAGTTTGTTAGCTACGATTTTGGTACAAAGTCACATATTAATCTTTTAATATAGAAAAATCTATTTAAGAAATTTGTTCTAAACAATATCTTGTTGATTTATTTTTTGACATTTATCTTATCATAAAATGTTTTCAACCCTTTATCCTATAATTATATGAATGATGTTGAAAATCATAAAACTAACTCATAGATAAAGACACATGACTCTAATCATATCACGTGAACTTTGTGATGACTTAATGGTTATTTCTTGCCCAAACTCAACTATATAAGGACAACCTAAAAATAGATGTTATCATATTCTTATCCTCATGTTTACCTCATTTAAAAATCAACTTGATTGTCTAAGTATTTGTAAGTACCTTGATCTCGTCATATCTCTAACAACCAACCTCGTTAAAACATTGTTATGAAATTGAATCTTCAATTGAAGACTAATTTTTTCAATCAAAACTTCAATGTACACGAAATTCAAAATTAATTTTATGATCACATATTAAGGACATGATTATTCATCATTCATGTTATACTATTATTTTTAAAAATTATAGTTATTTTCTGTCAAAAACAATCATGTTCAAATTAAATAATATTATTATAGATAATAAAAAAAGTAAATATTCAAAGCAATTGCATGTTTAGAATTTAAATTAAACATTATTAATTTAAATTAAAAAATAATGTGTGAATTGATTCTAGTACTCAATAATTTGACACTAAATCATGTTAATGTTATAAAGAGTTAATATAAAAATAAAATACACAAATTCAGTTATAAAAGAATTACATTGTGGCGTGTTCAAGTGATTTAGATTCAACGATGTGAAAGAAACCAATTTGCCACAGTGACTAACTGTTGTTGTGTTTAGCTGGGAAAATTGACAAAACCCCTCATACTTTGCACCAGGCTCCCTGTTTTTAAGGGGCAATTAAGGGGTCCAGAACCAGCCCATGACTTGCTGGTTAGCAGCACCACAGACAGCCCCTCAAGGGTCCCACCCCCACCAAAACAAGATTACTGACTTCATCAGTAACCAAAAACCAAAACAAACCACGCAGTGGGTCCAACACACAAATAAATTAATAAGGTGAGTGATGGAAAACAAACACCATCCATAGCGTAAAAGTGTGGAAGACAAGACACACAGTAGTACTTCACCTCTCTTTCTCTTTCTCTCTCTCTCGTCATTAGTCAGCTTCTTTTTATTTATTTCAATATTTTAGTAAACATTATTTTTTAATATTTAAGAGATCTACTTCCTTTAAAAGGAAAGTGCCCCCAAAATGTTTCCCAAACAACACTCATTTTGGTTCATACTACATACCATAGACAGTAATTAGATTACACCATTCCCCGAGATTAATTATCTTAAAAAATTACTACTAGCATTAAGAAGAAGTCTTGCACGAGGAATCGATGTAACATGTTTTATTAAAGACAATAATTAAAAGCATAATTAAGGTTTCTTTGGATTCGTTAGCCACATGGATCCTCTCCCATAAATATATAGTATTATTTTCCCCTGAAATAATAAACTACAGTATTATCTGACCACACTCAGATTATCAAAAGCTTACAGTTTTAATGCATGCCCTAAAAGAATATGATTATGATTTGGTTACCCTTTACGACTGTTCTATCAGATCAATTTTTTCGTGAATAAAAAGCGCATGGCAGCACACACACCAGCACATGACCATAGGAATAGAACAGAACCAGCGTTTCACCACCTCCCATAATTTAATAAACCCCATAAACAACAACACTTTCTGCCTCTTTCTCTCGAACACGAGATACAGAAAAAAAAAACCATTATTATTATTATTCCATGTCTTGAGGGGGGAGAAAGTGAGAAATCACAGAAATTAAGAACCAGACAACACCACACTGCATGCCAAGTCCACTACTGATCACACCACTTCAACAAACCCAGCAAGAAAATCACGCCAAAGATAAGCATACATATATAACAACTAACACTAATTGATTTAGAATAAAACCAATAAAAGTAAAATAAATTCCCTTCCAGATATCATTCTCTCCCATTAAGCTGATTGATCATAATCATCATCGTCTCATTAACAATATAAAAACTAAACAATTAAAAAAAAAGAAGAAAGGAAATTAAAAACCACTAATTAATTAACCGGTAGTAGCATCATCATCATCAAGATCATGATCATTAACCTATCTAAGACATTATTCTTCTCTCCCTTTAGATCAAGAACTAGAAGAAGACCCGTTAGCACCAACGTTCGCCCCACCATAGTGATTATGACTAGGATCCTCACCGCGATCTTCGGCACCACCGCCGCCACCGTTGTCGTTAGGGACTTCAAAACCCTTGTCATCCCCATTTGCATCATTATCATTAATATTACTAGTAATATTATTAGTAATATTGTCATTACTAATAATATTGTTGTTGCTATCCTTTTTGGCGAAGGTGTTTTTGTTGTTATGCATCCACACCTTGAGAACGCTTCTATCGACGCCCACCTCGTTGCAAAACTCGTGAATCAAATCTTCGTCACGTTTCTGCATCTTCCATCCTACTTTCTCGGCGAACTTGTGCATCTTCTCTTTCTGGTCCTGGCTGAACTTGGTTCTGAAGCGTTTTCTGGTGAGCGCAGTGGAGGGTGCGGCGGTGCTCTCCGGCGGCGCGGCCAGGCCGGCGGAGAGGGCGAGTAGCATGTGAGGTGCGGAGGGGTAGTACGAGGAAGAGATCGGCGGCGGGGACGCGGAATTAGGACTGCGATTCGCCACTACCGCTGTCTGGAACGGCGGCGGAGGGTGGTGACGGTGGTGGGGCTGGTACTCGATGACGTGTGTGGTAGAGGCGATGGGTGGCTCCTCCGGCTCGCGGCGGTGGAAGTTCCGGTGGCATCCACATGCGGCGCATTTTATGGAGCTGGGGTCGGCGGCGGTGGCTGTCGGCGACGGCATGAACTCGCCGCAACCGTCTAAAGCGTGGCCACCCAAGTTGGCGACGTGGTTTTTGAGGCATTCTTTGTAGGTAACCGTTGTGGGGTGGTTAACGGTGGCGGGCATAGGGTGGTGGTGGTGGTGGTGGTGGCGTTTGAGGACACCGTTGGAGAAAGACAAGGTTTTTGTCGTTGTGGGAGTGATGGGGGTGGTGATCCTGGTCGGTGTTTCGGTGTCATGTTCTGGGGATTTTGTTGTTGTTACACTAGGAGTGTTGTTGTTGATCGTTGTTGTTGGGGTTATGTCCATGGCTCTAACATCTAGGGTAAGTAAAAATAAACAATATTTAAGATATAAAAAAAAAAAAAAAGGTTAGCTTTTTAGGTTAGGTTTTTTGGGGAGATTAGAACTATGAGATGGAGATATATATGAGAGATATATAACACTTGCATGAATTCAAGTGTGGACCTGCTGCTGCTACAGCTGCTGCTTCGTTTGTTGTTGTGGTGCTGGGTGGCACTGTTTTATACGATGGAAATTAATTTGGGGGGAATGGAAAGGGAGAGAAAAAAGAAGGGTTGCTTTGTTGGAGGAGGGAGGAGAAGAGTGTTGATGATGGTGTTGAGAGAGAGAGAGGAGAGAGAGAGAGAGAGAGAGAGTGATGACTGTTGATAATAAAAATCTGGGTTATGTGGTTGAGCTTCTTAACCACTTGTTTTTTAACCCTGGTTCTAATCCATGGTTAAGTTATTGACCCCACTTGAGGTTAGATGCGAGTAATAAATATGCGCTCTTGGGCTCATCGGTTGTGGTATTCAAGTATGACCCTACAGTTTATTACCAGTATTATGAGTTATTACGACACTAGTCTAGAATAGTAATGGGTTTATTTAATTTTGGGAATTTGATTTTGACTCGCTTGGTTTGAAGCAAGGACTGAGTGAGTTGAGTGATTTTTTTATTATTTTTTTAATTTGAGACTTGAGGCAGAAGAAGGGTTTGCTTTTTGAGGAAAATGATGACTCGGTTGGGTCGTACCGAGTTGACCCGGGGAGTGGATTCTTAGCATGAAAATGGTATGGCCTGCAATTCTGAGCCCATTGACTGTAACCCATCTTAATTTGTCAAGCTGGCAGGGAAGGACGGGACGGGACAGGCTTTCACAGTAAAATCATTGAGGTTTTTCATTTTAGGGATGCAAACCATACCCCTTTTCTTTACCTCTTCACTTTTTCTCTTTTCCTAAAACCCTTTGGTTAATGGATGCTCCAAACAAAAACACTGCCACTACCAACTACTTCACCCTCACTCTGTGCTCCACAGGACAAGATTACCCTCTCCAAGCAAAGTTCAAAAAGTAGTGGCAAATTCCCTAGTTTCAACAAAATGGAGGTGCATGTAAAATACAATACGAGGTGGTACTACGGAAATGGGTATTTTGGTAAATATAAAACTTTATATCATGATGGATATAATTTTTAAATTAATTACTGAAAAATTAATAACCTCATCATATATAATAATTATAACTGGATGGTATTATTAAAAAATTAATACATAAATAATTTACTTATTGTACTTAATGTATTGAAAATTTTGAAAATATTTAATTATTTATTTATCTAACAAAGAAATTTTTATTTTATAGAATAATTTAAAATTATGCAGAGTGTGGATTTTGAAGAAATAATTTATGACATCAAATTAATACATATTCAAGAAACAAAAGGTTTAGTTTTTTTTTTTATATTTTTATATCTTGTTTCTTAAAACATTTCTAATGAGAATTGCTTATAGAATTCTTAAAATTGAACAACTTGAAAATATCATCGAAATAAATAAGCTATTTTAATAATTTTTATAGAAGTTACTTATATAGACAATCACAAATAAAGATGCTTAATCATTAAAAAATGATTTTTTTAACTCAAAAAAAGGGTTATTGTACTAGTAGAATGATACCAAACCCTAAATCCTAAAAAAACAAATCCCAAATTGATTTAGCCACATCAAAATATAACATGTAAAATGAAAGTGAAAAACTAAAGAATATTATTAGTATTATATCTCCTCAATTTGTTCCGAAGGGACTTAGAGGGTATCTTTGTCGGCATTACGGACAATGAAACGATATCATGGCAAAGGAAACGGCGTCGGATTAAGCAACTGCTCGATTGGCCCCGACAAGAGAAACATGTCCTGAAACCGTACCAGGGAACTAGATGGTATAGATGGTATATTTTTTTATTAGGACTAAACGGCTCTCAACAGTTCGATAATATTACAATTTAAGGACTCAAAAGAGCCACCAAATCGGACGACACGTGTTAAGAGGTCACGTGGCAAGCGCGTGTGAGCAACCTTTGGATTTCTTCAAGCTCTTTACTAAAAAATTGTTTGCTTTTAGTAACCTCCAAAACTTGCAAAATCATCATCTTCATTATTAAATTTACGTAAATCTAATATGAAATATTAGATATAAATTCCTTATTCAGAGTGTAAGATTTTGAGGGGGTTTCAAGCATCTTATACAGACTAAAATTTATAATTTTTATTATATATATATCAATAAATAAATTTTATGAAATTTATTAAAATGATTTTTATTTGTTTTAATAAAAATTATAAGATAAATTATTGAATAAATATTTAATTAAAGTGGTTACAAATCAGTGTCTTTTCTTTGTTGGTGAATGAACGAACGATGAAATCCATCAAAGACAAATGCATTAATTATTAAAATTAAGGAAAAAGAAATGATACAGTGCGTGACGGAGCACAGTAAAAAAAGAAAGGAGGTTAGGGGGCACTGAATAAAGAGAGAATATTTTTATGTTATTGTGACGTAAGCAGGCTAAAGACAGAGGAGCTAAAGTTTAATCATGGAATGGCGTGTAGGCAAACGTTGAAACGATGCATTGAAACTCACAAATAAAAAAATAGTACTGCTACTATTAAATTTATATCGTCCAACGACGAGAAAAATAGGATGTGGGAGGGCGAGAACGTATATCATCAAGTTAATAACTCTTGATTTAATTAAGTTTTTCCCTTTATGTAATTTGTGTTTTTTTTTTTATTTTTTATTTGAAATCGTTTTATATGTTTTAAATTTCTTTTATTTCCTTTTTGATATTAAATTCTATTTAAAAAAATTTAAAATATTTATATTAGCTTCTAGTATATTAACACGTCATCAATTTATTAGATAAATTAAAAATTAAAAAATTATAGAGATTAAGAATAAAAAATAAAAGTTTACAAGAATGAAAAATAAAAAAAACAAAATTTTATAAGAACAAAAAATAAAAATATTTTTTAAAATAAAAATTTAAAAAATTAAATAGATTAAAACAAAATAATATATTTACAAACATAAAAAAATTAAACTTAAAAATATAATGTATAAGTTATATTATATTATTAAGTCTTAATATAAAATTAATAACTACATATTATTAAATTATTTATTTATTTATTTATTTTTATTCAACTTTATAATAACATTCACATACTATATAAGTATTCTAAACTTTCTCACTTACTATATACATTATTCACTTCCTCTTAAAGACACATATATCTTAGAAAATAAAAATACACATTTTAAATATAATTAACATAAACATATTTCATAATAAATACGTGATTATTTGTGTCAATAGTGTTTAAAGTTTGTATTTTTATTTTATAAAATTTGTATGTGTTCAACAAAATAAATAATATATATAATAAGTGAGAGAATCAAAAGTGTTTTTATACAATGTTGACTAACCTTATAATATTGAACAAAAAAAAGTAAATAAAAATTTTAAAAATATATAATTATTAATTATTTCTTATTAATTTTTAATTAAACTTATACACCAGATTTTAAAAA
>JAMLFT010010645.1:0-11672 GCA_026544285.1 Pachyrhizus erosus
AAAATGTGTATATACAACCCCCCCCCCCCCCCCCAATTTAATTGAATTTCTCAAACTATAAAAAAGTAGGAGAAAACTTGAAGCAAAGATTCTACACTTATCGCAAACAAATAATACACAACAGAAGCTTACAGGAATTGTGCCAGAAACAGAGCCCCCTCCAATGTCATTTTCCAACAAATTTCTGCACTTAACATTCTTCTGAAGGAGATGCTTTACTGTGACCAAGGCTGAAATGGGTTCAAAGGAAAACTAAATATAAGTATGTTCTCTTTTCTTTTAGTTTTCTATTTCCAGTGTTTTATTACCAAGGTTGAAAGTTGATATAAGAATATTAAAACATACCAGCCATGGAATCTGCTGAACCAACACCCAGTGAAAATGTTGCTAATCGTTTTATAAATGCAGCAGTCTTTTGCATGTCATGATGCTTATCTTCACACAACATTATCTTCAAAGCTTCTGCTAACACCTCTCCTTGATCTCTGTTTCATAAAAATAAAGCATATAAATTAACTGGAATAAGTTAAAAAACAAATGAAAAATTTGCTAATAAGGTGCATCTCCTTGTACAACATTAAAGTTGAAAGAAGGGAAAATTAAAAGACAACAAAAAACAAAATTCAATACCAATTTATGTTTCCATGCATCCATTTGGATGCATATATATATATATATATATATATGTGTGTGTGTGTGTGTGTGTGTGTGTGTGTGTGCATTATGCATATATGGAACAAGATGAATTTTCCAAAAACAGTATATATCAAAGGCACTAACTGATTATAAAAGTACAAGCACTTAGGTGAAGCCCTGGTTATCATTTTCATCTCCAAGTAGCTAATACATTCACTCATGAAAAGGTCCCTGGGGCCTTAGGTGTCAATATATGCAAGACACTCTACCTTGGGCTAAAATTATAATTTAATTAGAAAAATGAAGGCAAAAGAGACTCTATTCTTAACCATATGATAATGAAGAGTTTGATACTTATTCTAAAAGCTTATGATGTTAGGCAGAAATCCATATGATATATTGTATCTCTAACAATACAATTTTTTACTAAATTTATATGCATACTTATGCATGTAAACTAGCATGTAAGACTACACACAAGAACAAGTACATTAACATCATATCCACACAAATGACCTACCCTACATGTGTAGTAGATTTTCAAAAACAGAACATACTCATCATTTGAAAATAAAAAATAAAAAAGGACTGCAGGATATTGTAATTTAATGCAAACCTTCCTGGCCTGTATTCAAGTATGAGATTGTAAAGATGGACAAAGAAGTCCTGTAAATCAACATTCAAGGCATCAAGATTGTTCCTCATCACTTTAAAAGCAACAATGCAACATTGGAGACGTTCCGATACAGTCAAACATTTAGAACACTTGTCAGAAGTGTTGCCTGAGTTGCCACTTCCAGAAGCAAGTACTTTCAGATGATTCATTATATCACCCATGAAATCAAGGTCAATCAGATGTGAAAATTTTGCCAGTCCTTTCAGACATGGAGCAAGCAAAGGGAGGGGTTCCACTGCAGCAGATAATGCCCCAGCATTTGCTTCTGGCCTGAGCAAGAAAGTGATTAATTATCCTTCAAAAGTTACTTAAAGTTCAACGCAAACAAAAACTATGCAAGAAATATTAAGATAGCAAAATCTCAAGAACAGAAATAAAGTATCCAATTCAATGGTGAACAGAGTTTATAAGCCTAAGAATGCTGATGTTTCCCTATGATATAGTAATACACATAATATAGAAACACACCTAGCACCTATGGACAGCATTGTATGCTTCAAAATGCGAAAGTATGTCTCAAAGACAGCAGAGAGTGTTTCAGTTTGCATCTGTCTCCTCTCTATAACATCTGGGGCAAAGGATGCAGCCTTGTAATCAGCTTCAACCTACAGAAGGTATCACTAAAATATCTAAAATATCATCCCTACAAAAAACAGAACAGTGATTTTTATGGGGAAAAGTAACAACCTCCTCTCTTGTCTTAGAAATCAATTCTTGCCTACTTTTCTTTCTATCATTCTCCACCAACTGATTTGATGCCCCCAAGTTTTTCCTTTTCTTACTTTTTTTGTTTTTTAGTTTCTGATCCTCTTCTATCTTTTCAGACTTCACAAGATCCTCATCAAATGAAAGGGACAAGAAAACCTGAAAAGGCATTGAAAAGAAGAAACATTACATTACTAAACAGATCTATTAAACATTCCACATAAAATAAAATAGGTTTCGCTCAAATAACTACAGGACACAAATTGTTTGTGCCTTTTTTAAGGAAAAGCCATTCTTTTTTATTAAAACATGTGAAAAAAAATTATCATAATTATGTAGGCTTTTCAGAGGAAAAAGGAAAAACCTAAAAAAAATAAGCTATTTTAGTGTTTTACACATGGCATGAGCTAAAATAATAACTTAGGGGGGACGGATGGCCTCTAAAATGATAACTTACCACACACAAAAAAGTAGTAACTGATTAGAGAAACAGAAAATTGATGAAGTATAGACATCAAACAAAAGATACAAATATAGGCGGGGGTGGATCATCATACATCAATGGAATCTTGATGCAATTGACAATTATGAGCTTTAACATGATCGGCAATCAATCGAACAGCCTCCAAGGTAGCTTCACCACCATGTTTACCCTCATTTGTAAAGAGTGATTTAATTGCAGAACAACAAAGTTTCCTGTCAAACAGAAACAAGAAATTTCAATCAGGTACACAATAGTAAGTGTCATGAAATAGAAAATTCACTATCCATATGCATAATCTAAGCAAGAAAATAACTGGTAACCCATGAGGTATCGTTTTACCAAAAAGATTCAGGCGTCAATGTTAAAACTAGAAGCTAAGTAAACAAATATTTATGCTGTGCATGACTTTCAGAACTCAGCTTCCACAGAAAAGTGAATGATGTCACAAAAAATATAACTAAAAAGAAATATTGTTACAGTGCTTAGTAGAGACACAACATACAATCATCGAATGAAACAAGATATTTAATTATGAAACTTAGCAACAATTTCTCGTGGTAGAGTTCATCACTGCCTACACACCTGAAGCATGTATTATTTTAAAACCTTAACATCAATAGTAATTTAAATAGACAAAGACACTGTGATGTTGGCATCATATCCTAAGTCCTCAATGCAACTTTAAGAATAATATTCACATCCTCCAATGCTTTTTTATAAGGTATGCTTTCCAAAACTTGGCAAAATATTACATATACTCTCCAACATCACCTCAATCAAAAGATCAAAGATCAATATGCACACTTTGTTTCCCCAATCAATGTTTCAAAGGAACTTCCACTAAGAAAAAAAATGCTTTTTCTGTACATTTATAAAATCCAATGGCCTATAAATTACACACAACTTTTATGTACACTAGAACTACACAAGGCAGTCTAGCATTTTAATCCAATAAGAACCTAATCACTATAGAATTTTGCCGTCTGTCCCAAATGACAGCACATAAGCTTCCTTCTTTCATCTAATGATTGAATCTTCACCCTAAAATTTGAATAACGTTTATAAAACTAATTTCATCGGAAATTCCATAAAATTCAAAAATTCAGGAGAATGCTTATTACAATGAAGAATGGCCAACAGCAAAAATACAAAAGAACCTTATAGCCTCATTAGTAGAGCTTATGTTTCTGACAGTAGCAAGCAATAAACTTTCACGAAAGTTGAAATGGGGATTTGCTTCAAGCAAAGAACAAATACAACGGACTGCTACATGCTGAAATAAAGGCTTCTTTTCTAAGGCTATCAGTCTTTGCAAGTATACCTGAAAACATGACAAAAGTAAAAAGAAAACATCTTAGTGGCACAAATATTAACAAAATTCACATTTTATAATAATTTCAAACAAGATATTGTAAAAAAATATGACCAATGGAGGAAGTAGATTCAAGAAAATGCCAACAAGCACCAATGCAAGTACAGGAACTCGCAGTCATATATGATACTATCTTTAAGCTAAATATAAATAGTTATAGCATATTACATAACAGTTAAGCATGAATACGAACCTTGTATGCTGAAAGAAGAGTTGACTCATAATAACGCATCTTTCTAACAGTCTTTGAAACCTTCATTTCTAGTTCTTTTTCAGTAGGAAGCCTGATCCGGTAGCTGCCATATTACATGCATTAAAATGAAATTTGAAATATTAAAAATTTAACTATGTTGATTATTGAAGCAAAATAATCATATAAAAAGTGCATTATAATATATATCTATCAGGCAATACCCAGGGACAATATCTTTGAAAACAGCCAAGAGGGATAGAAGTCCAAGTTTAACGATGGTAAGATCATTATCTTTAGATATCTGCACCATCTCCTTTAGAAATTTAATATTTGACTCTGGATCTGTAAGCAAGGCGTTCCCCAATTCTGCAAGCTTACACTTCTTACTTTCAAATGCCTCCTCAGCTGTAAGATCTTCTTTTACCTCAGCCTAAACAAAGTAAAGACCATACAAAAATTATGAAAAACATCAAGTTCAATAATTTATACTCTTGTAAAATAAGTTGGCAGTTCAAGAGAATAAAAAACAGTTATTTCCAGCATATTCTATTATTAGGTGAATTTATGTGGATCCTATTAAATAACTTAGGCACACTATTTAGTGAGACACATGAAAATAACTTAAGAATAGCGTGTGCTGCTGGCATTTCTCTGCTTAAAATGGATACAATTGTTGAAGTGGCATGATATGACAATTAAGAAAAAGGAAAATATAACCTCAGTACCTTAATAGTAAAATGCATAAAGACAAAAAGCAGAATACATGAAAAATAACAAACAACTACCTAAGGAAAATAACTTAAGAATAGTGTGTGCTGCTGGCATTTCTCTGCTTAAAATGGATACAATTGTTGAAGTGGCATGATATGACAATTAAGAAAAAGGAAAATATAACCTCAGTACCTTAATAGTAAAATGCATGAAGACAACAGGCAGAATACATGAAAAATAACAAACAACTACCTATGGAAAATAGTTGCTGATGTGTGTGACACATGATTTATTAGAACATTCACAAAGCAAATCTGCTATAGCATGCAATCTGTCAAAAATAATGTTACTTTTTTATCATTTCATTAGATTTATTTTTTACAAAGCATTCCACATGAAAATCAATACAGTATCAGATGTAAGAAAGAAAAGTAGCTTTGAAACCATAAAAACGAATAAAGTAATGTTGTTAATTTGATTGAATAATACCAGTACTGCTGCTTGTGGTGTTTCTTCCACATCTGCTTTAGGCACCTCTTTCCCTTGTTTTTTTGCCTCCTTTTTCATTTTCTTAAGTTTGGCTCTCTTTTCAGCCTTAGTTAGCTTCACCATACCTTTGTCTGCATTGACATCCTCTCCAGTTCCCTCTTCACTTGGATCATTTTCCGATACTGTCTTTGTAACTGCAGAATGTGAGAACAGAACAACGCACTTGATAAAGGAAATAAAAGAGTAATCAGATGACAACAAAGCATAAATTATGTACTGAACACTAGATACCTGTCCGGTATTGGAGTTTTCCATCCAATGTCTTGATTGGAAGAGCATCTGCACGATTAACCTGCAAACCAGTTTCTTCTTTTTCTTTCTTGAGAGCATTCTTTTGCATGCGTTTCTCGTAAAGTTTCTCCAATGCATCATCTTTGGCATCAGCAACCCGTGTAACATGCCTATGGATGCATGGGACGGGAACATTAATCCCATCATATAAAACTCACAACAACAATGTACATTCACATAAGCAAAACATATACTATTCAGAAGAGATTTTGACGCTGTACAAGTGACAGCAAGGAGATAAGCATACTGATAAAAATGCTATAATGAAAAAAAAAATAACTTTTCATTGCAATCTAAAGCTTATTGCTATGGAAATTTCTGAGTGATAAGTTTGTAAACTTTTCCATTTTCATAAACGGTTACTAAAATAATTCAAACATTTCACCTAATTATGCACCAAAACAGTCAAAGCTTACAATAACAAGGATAAGCCAAGCTTCTCAATACTAACGTAAAACATCACTACTTCGAAAAGCTTCCAGAGAAGCCAAATATGCAAATTTTAAAAATTTTCCCTATATATAAATAGTGACAAAAACCTCCTAAACTTTCAAAACAGGGTTATTTTAGCTAACAATTTACACAGAATGTAGCATTGCTAGTAAGGGAACAACAAAACACTAGTGAAAAAAATAAAAGGACAGAGGATTGGAAGAAATAATCGAACTTAGTGATTAAATGGGTGTCCAAAGTGGAAAGCAAGGAGGCATAGCCGCGGTTCTCCTTAACAAATAGGAGGTCATCGTCGGAAACTTCAATTTCGTCGTCAGGAATCTCCGGCGGAAGCTCCGGTGGAAGAACAATTTTCTCCTTCTTCTTCCCCATCGATCAGTTTCGTTGGATGGATGAGAGTGGGGTTTTGTTAGGGTTTAATGTTGTTAGGTATTTCAAGTGAACAGAAGAAAGTTTAAGAGAGAACGGATCGACCCGTGAACCCGATTGAGCCGATGACATTTAAACCCGATTCATTTGGGTTCGGGTGACATTACCCGTTTTCGCACAGTACAGTCAACCCGACCCGTACCTGCTTAATACTGGTTCTTATTCCAGATCCAAGGTAGTGGCGCGACGCCGCAAGAGAGAGAGAGTCTGTAAGTTGATTGATGATTCTGATTTCTGAAAACCAAAGGGGTGGTGTCTGGTGTGCGAAGATTAAAACTCGCTATTATCATTTTCATTGGATGACCCGATTACCCAATATCAGATTGGTTGGGTTGTTGTTGATTTCTATAAAAGAAACTAGAAAATCCGAACATAGCCCAACACCGTTAATAGGTTTGGATTTCTTAATGCCTAAGACCCAGTCCGATTGAATCCCTAAATTTATCCCTTCATTTCTTTCCTCCTCTTTTCTAAATTATATGATTATGTGACCATTTTTTCACCGATTCCATTATATTTTCAAAAATAATATTTTTGAAATGTTATTTTTATTAAAGATGTTTGGTAAATATTTATTATTTTTTAAATGTTTTAAATTTATTTTAGTTTAAAAAATAAATCATTAAATAAATAAATAATATAAAATAAAATAAAATAAAATGAAAAAGTATAACTTCTATCCCTATAAAAATATAATTTTCACCTAATTATATGAGTATAAAAAGATAGAGAAATATGTATAACGTAAAATTTATGAAAATGAGTATGTTACATTCTCATTTTATAACAAGTATAAAAATATTACATTCTCGTCTTTAACTTTTTTAAAAATGAATTTTTAATCTTGAAACAAATACTATGCGATTTGGGTAAGATAACTAGAGTGCACAGAAAGTTTATAGAGTTGGTAAACAACAATAAATATTTTTCAATTTAAAATTTTAGAAGACTTTTATAATGTTTAGAAAAAAGAACTGTAAAAATTTATATTAACAACAATTAAATTGAAAATAATAAAAATAAATAATGAAACAAAATTATAACCAACATCCATGGTTATATTGATAAGAATAAATAATTATTTTAATTATGATAATAACAATTGATTATGAGAATTAATAATTATTAATTTCATATAATTAAGATAATTATATTAAATATATATAATTTTTTTTTCCTATAAGATAACTCTTGAATTAATTAGATAATTATAAGATATAATTTTTTTTCAAAAAAAAAAGGAAAAATGTGTTCTAATTAAGTCTCATTCTTAAGTAGATTAAAGATTTTATAAATGACAAAATACCTTTTATCTTTGTTGAACACTCTAGCTCTAGTAAGAGATGTCTAAAGATAATTTGACGTTATAAGATTCTATGTTAGTTTCAAGATAGCAATATTGTTGAGTGTCTTGATGGATCTTAATCCTAAATCACCTTTTTTAAAAGAAGAACAATTTTTTTTTCAAGTCACAATGACCAATTTTTTCTTATTAGTATATCTAGACTAAATAAAGTTATGAATGTATAATTCCAACCTATTAGGCAAAGTAACAAGTCAATTATACATTTGAAAAGAGTACAACAAATTTCTTTCAATGACAGGCTTAACAAGTTGAACTTGGCCTATAAGAGACATGAGATTTCCTTTCCAAGTAACAATTTATATGTTATTTTATCTACTATAGGTTGGAAATAATTTTGTCCACGCTTACCTTTAAAAATAAGGACTCCTATGTAATCAAAAGGAATCTTACCTACTTTAAAGCCAAGAAGTTGCACATTATTAACATGCCTACTATGTATGACACCATGAAAGAATTGAGACTTTTCTTACTTATGACAAGCCTAGAAGCTTGACCATGTGATTCAAAAATAGAATTTGGAGCTTTGATGTTTTTAACTTTTCCCTTACAAAAGATGATGTTGTCAGTATACACAACATAACTTAGAGTTGTGTAGCTTCATAAGCTAACCATGGAAAGAATATATGTCGAATCCATTAGAGCCACTATTCCATGGCTAAGAATTCCCTTAGCAATGTAGAAAATGAGAAAGGATAAAAAGTCATCTTGTTTGCCTTCTCTCCTACAAGAAAAATATCTCATTGACTTACCATTTACCAAGATGGAAAGCTTAGCTAAGCGAAGGATTGTGTGAATCCAGTTGTAGAAGGTTGCATAAAAACCAAAAGAATGAAGAAATTTGAGTAGGAACCTTTAGTTAATGATGTTAAATGCCTTTCTTATGTCAAATTTGAGATTTGTCTATTTTTGATAAAGCCCCTCTAATGAGGTAAAATATTTTTAGAGGCAATATTGGATAACCTTTTAGCAAGAACCTTGATGAATTGGAATTTGGCTAAAGTTATAGGCCTATAATGCTATATATTTTTAGCATTTGGGGATCAACACTACTACATTGGAGTTTATGTTTGGCAAAAGTCATCTTTTAAAACAACTTATGGGTCTTGGACTATCAAATAAACTTTTGGCGATATCAATGGTTATCTCAATCAATTATAACCATCCTAAGTGCTCTTGAAAGCTTACATAAAGATCTTCATGCTCGGGTTAAAGATTTTATTCACAATGATAACTAAAATATTCCATCAATGTTGATAAATAAGTTTCGTAATCTAGAGACAAATATAAATAAGACAATAATTCCCTCATTTAAAGTTAATGATGATGCAATTTGGAAAAATACTTATTATAGTAATTTTAGCTTGGAAGAAACAAACATGTTTCTATAAAAAAGAAACAACACCTTGCCTTATGCTAAGCTAATATGACACAAATGTACCCCCTTCTTCCAAGGCATTGGTGTTTATGGCATTATGCACATAACAAACTTCCAAATAGATGACAATCTCTTAAAAAAGAGGTTGCCATATTGTGTCTAAATGTGTGTTGTGCCATAAAGCCTTTGAAACTCAAAACCACTTGTCATCCACTGCCTTTTTGCGACTTAGTTATGGGAATGAATTGAAAATAAACTTCGTTGCAAGCTAGATAGAAGTTCAATTACAAGTATATTATCTTTTGCCTCCAAACCATGCTCTACTTAATTAAATGACGTTTGTATGATTGTCATTACTTAAATTTTCTAGGCACTTTGAGACACTTGCAACAAAAGTATTTTCTAAAACATCAATACCAACTCCCATGAAGCCATTGTCATTATCATCACTAATATTAAACTTGCGGGAGATTGCTCAACAAGTACTATATATCCCTTAGTTTACGAGCTCATGCTTTTGAAATCTTTTTGTGTAACGGGTTACCTAAAAAAGGCTCCTACAATTAGTGAAGTAATCTAGTATCCTTTTCTCAATGGTTAGGTCAAATGTAATAATTATGGGCTTGCAAGGGATGCTTGGGATGAGCTAGTTGTGATGAAATATTTCACAATTATTGCACTAAATTCTAAGGTTATTTTGCTTTAAATCTTAGCATTAAAAACTTTTTCCGTGCAGAAATTATGAGAGTTCTAAAGATATTGAAATTGCTCATGAAAATGGGTGGAGGATTTTATGGATGGAGTGTGATTCCAACTTAGTTGTTGAAGTTCAAAAATTCAAATTTAGTGTCTTAGATTATAAAAAAAATAGCTTGAAAAATGGTATCCAATTGACTAAGAACATGTATTTCATGATAATGTGAGGGGAACACTTGTGCATATACTTTATCCTCCCATGGTAGCATCATAGATGGATTTTGTTGATAAAATTCCATGCCCAATATTTTACATAAGTTTTTCATAAAGGATAAATAAGTTCTACCTAGTTTTAGATTTAAATAAAGTATTGTGTTTCAGTTTCTCTTTCATGGGTTTAGTATATGTTTCATTGCATTTGTTCTTATGTTTTTTTAATCTTTAATATATCTTAGAGTATATTTTAAATTATAGGTGATTGTTGAGGTATCAATTAACTTAGGATTCGATCAACCATTATAATGCTTGTGCATGTTCCTTTTTTGCTTAAAAAATGAAACGTTAATTTAAATTGAGATAAATACATAATTTTAAAATAAATAAATAAATAAATATTTTTATAGAAAAATATAATTAAAAAAAATGATTGTAAAGCACAAGTTGTGCCTCAAATGACCTAACCACCAGAAAAATGGATAATTGAAATAATTATTAAACATGGATAATTAAAGTAGTTACTTGTAATATTTTATAATTTAGTTTTTTTATTAAGTGTAAATATTATATGCCTAGTTTTCATTACACTATCATTATTTGACCATGAGAACCTTATTAGAAATAAGACTTGGATAATTTTTTGGTTTCTATAAATATGATATTTTTTATTTTAATCTTTTAAAGTTTTAATTGTTTTGTTTTAATATTTACTTTTAAGTAACAACATTAACTGATATTATAATAATGACGCTGATAATATGGGACATCAACTAATTGATGTCATCAACAATTTTGATTAGATAAGATTTAAAAATATAATTTATAAAAACAATATACATGATTATTTGATTAACTTCTTGATAACAATTTAATCAATTGTTAACGTCATCATGATTGTTGTTACATTATTGTTTAATATTATTATTTAAAAGTAAAGAATAAAAAATAATCAACCCTAAGATTAAAATAAAAAACTCTTATTTTACATAACTAAAATGTTGTTTAAACCTTAAAATGAAATGAAATTCATGGAAATCAAACAATAGTGTTTGGTGGGGATGGCCACCGAACCAGAAACTTACCTCTGCACCATCCAAATCTATTATTCCCGTATCTACCCTGATTGATGCAGCACCTTAATATCTCATAGCCAGACACATATACGTTCATAAATCACAACTTAAAGGCTGTACAACAAAACCTTTCACCTACATGTCGTTCTCTCAGCCTCAATAAAAAGCCTACTCCTGGTCCTGCATGCCATCAACGCATCAAGCTCTCGTTGCAATTATCATTTCCAATCCTTTCCAATATCATCCAAACCCTTCTTTTAACAAAACCAAAATAATGAAAAAGCAGTTTGTCTTGTCCTTCTCACTAGCATTGCTAGTTTCATTTTTGTATTTCACTACCACCTTAGCCCAATTATCACCAGCTTCTGCCCCTCTAAAACCACCCCAACCTACCCCTACCCCACCAGCTGCGGCTCCTCAACAACCATTGGTTCCCTCATTGCCACA